>CM045995.1:112047023-112349669 GCA_025175895.1 Wurfbainia villosa | reverse complement strand
GTCTTCCTCCAATCCGGTGAATTACGGCAGTGGATATCCTTGCCCATATGAAAGAATATAAGGGCACCTTGGGGCCTATGATTAAAAGTCGATTCTTATTTGCTATCTGCGGCAACCAAGAAGAACGCCGGCCATGAGAAGCCACTAAGAAATCTTGCATAGAGAAATGTCAAGAGCTCTCTTCCATGGTGGCGGCTCTTCCTCAAGCCTTGTCAACAGCGGCTCAGCAATAGTCTGCTCTTCATAAAGAATATTCTGAAGCCTTTTCCACTCTGGGACGACAGGCCATACAAGCAACCACGAAGAAGGATGCCTTGGTGACCCAGTTGGCTGAAAGCCAAGCCCAACTAGCTAAATGTCAGGACCAGCTGAAGGAGTAAGAAGCTGACCTCAAGGGACGATATGTTAAGAAGGGGGTGGATTTGTTCATAATGGGCTTCTAGGGGTCGTCGGCTCTGAATGCTGAACAAGGATATCCGCCTCCCGATACAGACACCAGCTACTTAAATCCTGTAGATGCATTATCCAAGTGTCCCCCCGAAATGTTTGAATTATAACTTCCAACATCCTATTCCTTGTAATGACCTTTTCTTTAGTGTTGAAAAGTAACTGTATCAAAATAACTTTTTGCTATTCTCTTCGTATGCCTTATTGCGGTTCGGGAACTCCGAACCAACTTTGTGCTTTTCCCTTTCTTTCTGTGGCCTTCTCTTCTCGTGTCGTATGGCCGAATCACCTTGTTTGTTCGGGAATTCACTTCAGAAAGTCTCGGGTGGTCCTAGTCAGATTCGACCCAATTTTGGCTCGGCCAAACAATTAAATGACTTTCACCTATTGATCTTCACTCTCTCTCTCATACCTCTTCGGAAACGATATCTTGATAAGTACCTATGCTGCTGCCATTATGACATCAGTCTCTTCGCCTTCTTCCCCTTCCCAAGAACTACTGCAGTTTCTTTCCCTCAATTATAAATTGTCGCCCTACATGTCTTTGTCCTTCCACCTCACTTTCATGGCTTCAGCGGGACATCCCATTGAGATTTCTTCGGACTCTGAATCCTTCGAGTTGTGGAATTGGCTTTCCGAAGACGCGGAAGATTCTGAGACTCGCTCGACATCCACCTCAGCTTTCCGACCCCTTCCTTTTCAGCCTCACACTACAACTCCTTCCCCTCCCTAGGGGAGGTCTTATCGAGCACCTTTCCCCTCCTTCCGCAATCGAGTGTGGAACCCTCCCTTGACATGGGAGTATACAGTGGGAGATCCCTGGGCATCTGCTAAACTTCCCCCACTTCCACCGGCTTTGGCCTTCGTTCCAGTCTCCCTTTTGATGAAGGTCCACCAGGGGTGCCTCCTACTCAAGGCGAGCGCTACAGGATCATCTTGGCGCCTTCCCCTCCCAAGGAGCCCTCTAACACTTCTTCTGTCAAAAGCAATAAAAAACCTTCATAGATTAAACGATGTAATCCTTTTAAGTATGTTAATAAAAATGAAGGAGGGAATTGATATTTTCTTTTGTCGTTTTCCTGTAGAAGTAAGGTTTCTGTCTTCAGAAAGACTGTAATCTGGCCTGAACATACTTTCTTTTACCATCTCCCGGGGATTCGGACCTTTTTTCTTTATGATTACTGTACTAGTGACTTTTCACCTACCGTCGTTACGTTTCCCCTTTTTTGCCAACATTCATTATCCCCACTTCCTCTGCTAATAAATGCGCCCTCCTCCCCCATCGTTATAAGGACCTCCAACCCCGGCTGTATAACATCCCTCTTTTCCCCTTTCTTCCCTTAGCCATGGATAGAATGTCTGAGCAGGGCAGCAGTTCCTCTCCTGCTGAAGAAAAGATTGACGATCGCCGCTATATAGCTAATCTTGAAGAGCAAGTGAGGTACTTGGAGCAGCGGCTGAGGGAAACTTCCGCCAGTAACCGCTCTTTGTGTCAGCAACTGGTCGGATCACAAAAGGAGCTATCGAAGCAAATCTTCCTGCAGCAATCTTACCTTCGGCAACTACTATGCCAACCCCAGCCGCACAAAGAGACTCCGTCAGTTCCTCCCAATAAAGAACTGTAACACCCTATATATATAAGGGTTTCTTTTGTAATTTTCCTAATCAATGAATTTTCTTCGCTTGTCTTCTTCGTCCGACATTTCTTAAGTTATGCTCCATAGTACCTTCCTCATATCAACATAAAGTGACCAATAGAGGAGGGCATACTTCGACTCTTCTGCCCCTTTACTCAACTCTGATGCTCTACCATCGCACGGGGATATAGATAAAAATAATATATAGCTGAAAACGAATGCAGGTCTTCCGCTTCGCGGGGATAAAAATGATATATAACCAAGAAAATCTCGGTTCTTCCGTTCCACCACCGCATGGGGATATTCTTCCGCTTCGCAGGGATAAAAATGATATATAACCGAGGAAATTTCGGTTCTTCCGTTCCACCACCACACGGGGATAAAATAATATATGGTTGAAATAGTTCGAGGTTAGCTTCTTGCAGTCAATACATCCACAACAGTTTTGCGTGAGGAGACAGGTCTAGACAACCTTGAAGATATTCCATCATAGCCACATCGCCGGAATCTGGCCACCAAGTTCCAACGATTGCGCTGGTATTCCACCTTCAGCGAGGAAGAAGAAGATGACATGGCAAATATTGATGGCGTGGCGTAACTTAACTGAGCTGGACCTATAAGAAGCGTTGAAAAGACCTTAAGTCACGTATAACGGTCAGAAACTTGGAAATTTTGAATTCAAAGTTACGGGTTAACGGGCTGGCGCCCGCTAACGGCGCCGAAACCGCCGGAAACTCATGGCGTCTGGCCGGCCGGCAAGGAAAGGATGGAAACGAATGGAAATACAGGGTACAGAGACCAAGAGCACGGGTGAAATGGTAAAGCAAATGGCCCGCAAAACCCTTTTGGTGCAACATGATCCTTCATCGTGACCACAACAAAGTTCGTCGGAGGTGGAACCTGGGGAGCTGGAGCAAGGAAACGAACCTGCGCAAGAAACACGGAGATGGGTGGACCTTTTCAAAATGAACAGAATATGCTCTCAAGACACAGCCCTACATGTGCTATCCAGACAAGAAGATAAAATTAGGCTTACGGCAGAGGATCAGGAACCAATGGAAAAAACTGTCGGATTTTGCTTGATTGGGAGGTTCTTGGGTTGTTTTCCTGGTTGGAAGGCGGTCAAGGAACTTACTACGAGATGGAAAATGCCACATAAGCTACTCACGCATAATTCACTCTGGCTAGTATTCAAATTTACTTTGCAAGATCTATGTGACAACGTGCTCAAAGGAGGCCATATGTAGCTTATGGATGCCCTTTATATATGAAGATGATGCCTCAGTGCTTTATGTTCCAAGCAGACATCCAAAATCATCTTCCCATATGGATGCAGATACACGGACTGCCAATTGATTGCTGGTCCATTTCGACGCTAAGCAAAATTTCCTCCCAAATCGATCCTTGCATTGTTCACGGTCGATTCACCAAAAACAGGGAGAGGGTTAATTATGCTCGTGTCTTGGTGGAAGTGGACATAACAAAACAACCCCAAACAGGCATGGAAATTGTCCTTCCAGATGGTCAAGAAGTAGAACTGGAAATAAGGTATGAAGCAAAATTGAAACTATGCTCGAATTGTAGGCAACTTGGTCATTATCAAAACAGCTGTACTGTAGCTGGCCGGAAGATGGTTGGTGACCCTCCGGGGAAGTCAACGACTATTGCAGAACAACACAGGGATGGTAAACAATCTGCTAATGGGAATGCCACAAAGGTTACAGCCACAGCTGCTAGAACTGGCACGCAACAGTGCCTGTCTGATAGGCTGCACCAGCAAAGGAAACAGAAATCAGATCAAGTTCTAACAGATACCATAGTTCAAGGAACAGCTAGACTCGAAACTGGGGGAATTGCTAGTAGGCCGATGACATATAAACCTAAAGAGGGGACACAGAAGGATCAACAGGGCGGCACATCAAAACAAAATTCAAACAATTTAGCTGAAACCGAAACTGCTGCAGGTCTGCCTGTAATTACAGAAGCAGTTTCAGGGAATGTTCGGTTACAGCCATCACCAGCAGTGGAGATAGAATGTCAACAACCTGCACAAAGGGACAATCATAGAGGAGTTGACCAGCACATCAAGGAGCAGCATAAATAAATCTGGGACAATACAGCTAAATGTATCTGGGATGCAACAGTGCATATCTGACAAGCTGCAGCAGCAAAGAAATCAGAAATCAGACCATATTCTAACAGAGAACACAGTACAAGGAGCAGCAAGATCTGAAACTGGGAGGATTGCTAGTAGACCGAAAGCATATAAAGCTAAAGAGAGGATACAGAAGGATCATCAGGCCTGCACATCAATACAAAATTCAAGTAATCTAACCGAAACTGAAATTGCTGCAGGTGGCACTGTAAATTCAGTATCAGTCCCAAGGAAAGTTCAGTCACAGGCATCATCAGCAGTGGATATAGAGTGTCAAAAACCTGCACAAAGGGACAAGAAAGGAGGAGTTTATCTGCACGTCAAGCAGCATGATGAACAAACAGGAACAATACAGCTAAATGAATCTGTGGGAAATAGACTGGCAAGTTCAGTTTCAGGTTCAGAAGCAGTTTCTAAAACAGTTTCAGAAACAATTTCAGTTCCTGTTATCCCAGGTGGTCAACCTCATTCTAGCATTATGGGAAGGAAGGAAATGAGTGGGGGGAAACAATATCAGTATACCACAAGAAGCTAGGGTTCAAAAGCAATGTAAAGGGAAGGAAAAGATGATACCTGAACATGAAAACACAGACACAAATTCAATTAATCAGGCTAAGCAAGCTGGGCATCAGAAGAACATGCTAGCTCCCAGGGATCCTAGGATAAATGTCTCATCAGGAAACATGAAGCGGGTTATGTGTAGCATTGACAACAGGGAAAGGATGACCAAGGGGTCTGATAAGGAATCTGATACTACACTGTTAGTGCAGAACCAGAGCATATTACTAACAAGGCTAGAAGTTAACACTAAGCTACAAAATTCAGTAGTATTAGAGGTTGTGCCAATAACTGAAAACACTTGTGTGCGATATGGGAAGCAATCATCAGGCCTCTCCGAAGTAACAACACTATTGAATGCAATGGATGCAGGGCCAGTAGGAAATGATATGATGTTCAACCCTGCAAAAGCAAATGATCAATTGGCACATGGAAGTATTGGGGTAATTCAATCAACTACAGGGATAAGGGACTACAGTGAGCAAACTGATGTAATAATACTGCAAGGAGGGATTGTGAAACCAACAGTCACTGAATCAATTAGTACAATATCTGAAACACAAACTGAAACTGGGAAACTGGAAGGAAATCAGCTAAAATATGACCCTACTGCACAAATACAGGAATGCAAGGAGGATGAGGGAAGCCCTTGGAAAATTCAAACTAGATCTAGAACACACAAGAAGAAAGCCAAACTGGATATAGCAAGGAAGCAAAGGGAACTATCTCAGCAGCAACAAACTCAGAAACCGGCCAAGAAAAGGAATGCAGTAGCTGTATTGCAATCAAAATCTACTGCAGGGGGTATTATCCAACAACTGCCTGAATCTCAGAGGAAGTGGGCTGACCTTGTAGAGCAAGAAGAAGGTGAAATCCCCCCCTGAAAATGTCACAGATAAGCTGCTGCAATTGGCCCCAGAAGTACATTGCACAGAATCAATCACAAAACCAGCCCTTGTGGCAGCAGAAGAGAGGAATAATGATCAAAATGCCATTAACACCAAAGATCCAATTATCATACTTGGAATCCCAACTCTAGAATGGTTCAAGAACAAATACAATGGAGAAGATCCATGGGTGGAACGAGCAACACAGTGGGTGAATTCTGAACAGAATCAAGGACAACAGATGGTTTTAGATGGGATAGAAGATCAAATTGCAATAGGACAGCAGCGGGAAAAGAACAAGAGCCTGGAGAGAAAGACTAAGCATGATTGCCGACAGATGTCGGCAAAGCTATTATGAAGATAGGAGCGTGGAACATTCGAGGCCTTAACATTGGCCTCAAACAGAGGGAAGTCAACCGACTCCTCAAAATGCAGAATTTGAGTGTGTTATGTCTTCTGGAGACTAAATTGACCAGCCGTGCCTATCATCACTTTCAATCAAACAGCTTACAACAATGAGAATCAAGTCAACAGATAGGTGAATCTGAAAGAAGTCGAATGCTACTCATTTGGGACGCTAGATATATTACACTCACCATACAACAATGGGAAGACCAATTCATTCATGCAACAATTTTGGACAAGGGCACCAAAGGAACTTATGCACTAACTTTTGTCTATGGGCAGCTATCGATTACATCTCGTAGGGAGATGTGGGCAGGGCTACAACACTTGGCAGAGGGAATGACGTTACCTTGGCTTATAATGGGTGACTTCAACTCTCCTTTGACACCATCGGACAAAAAAGGAGGCATTGATGTTACAACTTACTCAACTGCAGATTTTCAAGAGTTCACAATGCGAGCAGGGGTGGAGGACTTACATTCCCTAGGATGCCAATATACATGGACAAATGGTAGAGTTGTGAGCAAGCTGGACCGAGCCATGGTTAACAGGTTATGGCTAGAGATGGACCAAAGCAGTTTTGCAGAATTCAAAGAACCAGGAGTCCACTCAGATCATGCGACATGTGTGGTTTCAGTTTTGGAAAAACAAAATATTAAAATCAAACCGTTCAAGTTTTTTAACATGTGGGCCAATCACCCTCATTTCCAAAAACTTGTGCAAGAGGAATGGAACCAAGCCACAACATGGTGCTCACATGGGACAGCTCAGTTCAGGTTTAAAAGGAAGCTTACTATACTAAAAAGGGGACTGAAGCTATTAAACCAACAACACTTCCAACATATTCAAAGCCGTTCAAAGAGGGCACAAGAGCATCTCCAAATTGCGAGTAGTGGTCTAGGTCTTGGGATCATGGATGATCACTACAAGGAAGCAAAGCAACAAGCGGATAAATTGGCCCGAGCAGAATATCTTTTCTACCTTCAGAAGGCAAAGAACAAATACTTCAAGGAAGTGGATCGAAACACGCCTTTCTTTCATTCGTTGGTTAAGAGGAACAACAAGCGGAGGGAAATAGTTGCGGTGGAGAAAATGGATGGGGAGATTACTATGGATGCCGGGGAGATAGCACATGTATTTGTGGATCATTTCCAAAGACAACTAGGGGAGAGAAAGGACCGATCTCCATTCCGAAATGATTGCATACAATATGGGAGGATGCTTACTATGGAGCAGAAAAACCTACTCAGTCGTATGCCCACAGCAGAAATTAAGAAGACACTATTTGGCATTGGTGAACTCAAAGCTCCTGGGCTTGATGGATACAGCTCCAAATTCTACAAAGAGGCATGGACAACTATTGAACAAGACTTTACCGAAGGCATTATGGAGTTCTTTCAAAATGGGAAGCTCCTCAAATCATGGAATCATACACTCATTAGCCTAGTTCCAAAGGGTGAGCATGCTAGCAAAGTGCAGGACTATAGGCCTATATCCTGTTGCACAGTGTTTTATAAGGTCATTTCCAAATTACTTGCTGGCTAGGTTGATCGGGTGTCACAGATCATTTCTTGAGCAAGACACATAACTTTCGTCAAGGGGAGGTCTATCACAGATAACATCCAATTAGCCCAGGAATTGCTAAGACACTACACTAGGAAGAGGATATCCCCTAGGTGCACTCTAAAAGTTGATCTGCAAAAGGCTTTTGACTCCATCCATTGGGACTTCTTATTGGATGTCCTCAGCGCTCTACAGCTCCCACCCATCTATATCGCATGGATCAGAGAATGCATCACCACCACGTCCTTCTTTGTAGTGATTAATGGGTATACGCATGGGCACTTCCATGGGGGAAGAGGACTGAGACAAGGTGACCCACTCTCACCTTACTTATTCGGCATTTGTATGGAGTACCTATCCAGATCCTTGCACGCAACTAACGGATCGATTTCAAATTCCATCCCACATGTGAGCACTTGGGCATCTCCCATCCGATATATCGCCGATGATCTATCACATCGTCCCACGGTGACATACCTTCAGTTAGGCGGCTGGTTGATTGCTTGGCACAATTTTCACAGATGGCAGGACTTACGACCAATGTAACCAAATCGAGCTTCTACATGGCGGGTGTAGATGCGCAGACCAAAGCCCAGATATGCGCCATTACTGACTTCTAGGAGGGAGAGATGCCTTTCAGATACTTGGGAATCCCATTAGCTTCAAAAAAGTTAAAAATTTCAGATTATGGGATACTTTTAGATGGCATCTCCAAGAGAATTAATGCATGGCCAAAACAGAGCCTCTCCTATGCAGGTAAAGCCCAGCTCATTGCATCAGTTCTGCAGGGGGTTGAGTGTTACTGGATGTCCATACTGCCTCTGCTAGCTGGTGTTATTGAGCGCATTCATAGTATGTGCCAGGCTTTCATGTGGACGAGTAAGCACCCCCCTATTGCATGGTCAGCTATATGTGGCCCGAAAGAGGAAGGTGGTCTAGGCTTGAGGGACTTGAAGTCTTGGAACCTCGCATTGCTGACAAAGGTTCTATGGCGTATACAGAACAAGCCAGACTCACTATGGATACGATGGGTTCATCAGCATTACCTCAGACGGTCCGGTATTTAGGGGCAGACACTGAGGTATACGGACTCGCCACTGATGAAGATGATTTTGCACATCAGAGATAGTATCATGGCTACTGCAGGTAGCCCCAATGCAGCTGCACACACACTAGCTACATGGTTCAGCAGAGAGGCAGGAGTGAGGCAGGCATATGATCATTACAGAGTGCACAGACTGAAGAAAGCATGGGTTAAAAGATGGCGAGAGACATTGGCCAAGCCACCAGATTCCTGCAGCTCTTGGCTAATAGGAAGTTGCCCACCAGAGACCGACAGTGCTACATGGAGGACAGGAGATGTGTATTTTGTAGACGGAAGGAGAGACACGAGCCCATGTATTTTCTGATGCGTGGTGATCGATTATGGGGACGGGTGAGGAGGTGGCTGCAGATGAGGCCAGAGATGAGCACGTACAGACGAGCACTACGTATCTTCAGACTTCATGATCGGAAGGACTCAGACTGTATGAGAGCACGACACCTAGCCTTAGGAGTGACAGTACACTATGTTTGGAGGGCTAGGAATGAGATCAGGTTTGAGGATTCCCAGTTTGATGAGGACAGGATATTCAGGAGGATACAGGTACATGTATATAGAGCGCTTGATGTATCTAGTGTTTAAAAAAAAAAATGGAAAAAAAAACACGGTGATCAGCATTGTAGGCAGTAGGTCTTTTGGAGATTGGAAGCTGTGGTGTATTTTGTGTATTAGTTTTGATGGTGAATAGATCCACCATAAAGATCTATCTAGTCCGCAGCAAACGACTAGCGGTAAAGACCCGACAAATCCGTTTGTGGTTGCGGCTTTGCCTAAAAGCCGATTTGGTGAATAGGCCCACCGGAATGGCCTATCTAGTCCGCAGACGGTTGGCGAAAGACATACTAAATCCGTTTTTGGCTGGGGCTTGGCCAATAAGCCTTTTTGGGCGAATAGATCCACCGTAATGATCTATCTAGTCTGCAGCAAACGGCTCGCGGTAAAGATGCCGCAAATCCGTTGACAGCTGACCACTTGCTAAAAGTGGGTTCACGACACTAGAGAGGAGGATGCTGACAGATGACAAGTGACTCGGACAGGATGTACGGGCCGGATCGCAGGACCGGATCAGGCAGAGATTGCATCAGGATAGGGTGCACTCGGACACAGGATGTGTGATTGTCATAGGATGTGGTCATACTTCCATCTACCGCAGTAGGGTGGGAGAGGGAGGACTGACCGCATAGTACAGGAGAGGGTTGGTACAGTGAGAGTGTTGGTATTCTTGAGAGCACATGTACTTTCTGCCTAGATGTCTACTCAGATCGGACACTTCGTCGGATATGACATGAGTAGGCTCCTTGGATCATGTATGGTTGTGCTATTTTGATGATATATATATTTACCTTCATCAAAAAAAAAATGGTTGAAATATGAATTCAACTCTTCCACTTCGCGGGGATAAAAATGATATATAACTGAAGAAATTTCGGTTCTTCCGTTCCACCACCACACGGAGATAAAATAATATATAGTTGAAATATGAATTCAACTCTTCCGCTTTGCGGGGATAAAAATGATATATAACCGAAGAAATTTCGGTTCTTCCGTTACACCACCACACGGGGATATTCTTCCGCTTCGCGGGGATAAAAATGATATATATAACCGAAGAAATTTCGGTTCTTCCGTTCCACCACCACACGGAGATAAAATAATATAAAGTTGAATAATGACTTCAACTTCTTCCGCTTCGCGGGGATAAAAATGATATATAACCGAGGAATCTCGGTTCTTCCGTTCCGCCACCACACGGGGATATTCTTCCACTTTGCGGGGATAAAAATGATATATATAACCGAGGAATCTCGGTTCTTCTGTTCCACCACCACACGGGGATATTCTTCCGCTTCGCGGGGATAAAAATGATATATAACCGAGGAATCTCGGTTCTTCCGTTCCGCCACCACACGGGGATAAAATAATATAAAGTGCCCACAGGCCTTCAGCATAAAGAGTGTGATGTTTTCACACCATTATTCTTCCTACCTTCATTTCGAAGGGGGAGCACCTCCACCAATTCTCTCCTCTAGAAATGAGGGCTTTAGTGCATAATGGGCCATCTTGCGGGATAAATCCTCGTTCTCCTTCCAATTAGGGCCCCCTTTTCTATAATCGAGGAGCCCAATAGTCATTATAAGCCCATTCTTCCTCCTTTTTATAGGGGATTCTTCGTCTTCCTTTCTCTTGTTATTTTCCTTCCCTACGCCTTTTCGTCTTCTTCGTCTTCGTTTGTTCTTCTTTCCGCCGCCATCCTCCATTGCCTCAATCCCCTACTTCAGCATCTCCCTTCTTTCTCTGACGAGCAAGATGCATTCCACTTTCCTCCAAGAAATATCGAGTCATTACACACACCTCAAGCGAGGTGAGGGTCAGCCGCCAACTCCATCCTCCTCCTCACCTTCCCATATTGCCATCACTCCTGCCCCGTCTCGCATATCTTCTTCGCCTCCACCTGAAACCCTTATCACATTTGTGCCAGAGGAAACCGGAATAACCATCCCTTCCTCTTTTCCTCTGTTACTCACAAACCCTAACTCTTCTATTTTTTCCCCCTCCGTCGTAAGTGTTCAGAAGACACCTTCTCCTTTATCGCAATCTAAAGATGAATCCAAGGAGGGCGTGCTTCCCCGTCAGCCAATTGTAGATAGGCGCGTATCCTTACCTTCTTCTTCCCCTGAATACCATTCCACCTTTGAACCCATGGTGATCGATACTTCCCCATTGCCTATCTCCCCTTCTACCTCTCGCCTGAAGAGCCCTTCACCTCCTCTGGGCACCAGCCCACTTCCTTCCCCTCCTAGCCTTCCCAACGAAGGCTCCTCCAGCCCCATGCTAATCATATCATCCTCTCCGGATTCCTCGCCCAACCAATTTCCTTCTACCACTCCTGATGTGCCTACCTCACCACCAGCCATGACACATTTTGCCCCTCTGGCTCCTGATTCTTTGCCCCCACCTATTACCTCTGTGAGCCTTCTGACCAATGCTCCCTCTTCTTCTCCTTCTCAACCTCTGTCCCGACCTATGGACACCACCCTCATTCTTCCCCTGATGAGTAAACCTCTCCCTTCGGGGTCATCCGTCCCTCCTTCTTCCCGTTCCCCTCGGAGTCTTCGGATCTTGAATTTAGAGGAACTGGTCCCCCGCATGGAAGGCCTGCACCATGCCCTTGACTTGGTATATTTTTCCAATCAACTTCTTTAACCTTTCTTACCGAGAATAACCATCCCTTCCTCTTTTCCTCTGTTACTCACAAACCCTAACTCTTCTATTTTTTCCCCCTCCGTCGTAAGTGTTCAGAAGACACCTTCTCCTTCATCGCAATCTAAAGATGAATCCAAGGAGGGCGTGCTTCCCCGTCAGCCAATTGTAGATGCCTGCGTATCCTTACCTTCTTCTTCCCCTGAATACCATTCCACCTTTGAACCCATGGTGATCGATACTTCCCCATTGCCTATCTCCCCTTCTACCTCTCGCCTGAAGAGCTCTTCACCTCCTCTGGGCACCAGCCTACTTCCTTCCCCTCCTAGCCTTCCCAACGAAGGCTCCTCCAGCCCCATGCTAATCATATCATCCTCTCCGGATTCCTCTCCCAACCAATTTCCTTCTACCACTCCTGATGTGCCTACCTCACCACCAGCCATGGCACATTTTGCCCCTCCGGCTCCTGATTCTTTGCCCCCACCTATTACCTCTGTGAGCCTTCTGACCAATGCTCCCTCTTCTTCTCCTTCTCAACCTCTGTCCCGACCTATGGACACCACCCTCATTCTTCCCCTGATGAGTAAACCTCTCCCTTCGGGGTCATCCATCCCTCCTTCTTCCCGTTCCCCTCGGAGTCTTCGGATCTTGAATTTAGAGGAACTGGTCCCCCGCATGGAAGGTCTGCACCATGCCCTTGACTTGGTATGTTTTTCCAATCAACTTCTTTAACCTTTCTTACCGAATAACTTCTCTTCAACAACCGGCGTACATGCCCTGACCAACTACCAAGAGTTGGATCGCTCTCTCCACCAATACCGAGCTCAGTTTCTGGAATCGGAACGGCAGCAGCAGGAGGATTTAGCGACTGCCCAAAGTCGAGAACAGATCCTATCGCAACAACTGCAACTATGCCAGGAGAAATTGGCAGAAGCTCGCCATCAAATTCAAAAAGATGCCGATACCATCGCAGCATTACAAGAACAACAACGAGTGGGTGTGGAATCGTCTTTACTCCAGCGGGAGGTTCAGCCGACCCAGCTCGATAAGGAGTCTTCCTCTTCTCAAGAATTGACACGCCTTCGCGAGCAGGTAGCAGATCTCCTTCAGGGGAAGCAACGGGACTTGGACACCATCGCTCATCTCCGGGTTCAATATCAGAAAGCGGAGGATAAAATAGGGGACCTCCGCACTCGCCTGTGCAAGGAGGTACAAGAAAACTCCTCCCTCATAAATTCTAGGGCGCATGCTCACGCCCGTCTACGTAGGCAAGAAACCTCCCTCCGAGGCGAGCAGCTTGTCAGGGCAGATCCTACTCGAGGCGGTAGAGGGATTTCGGCCTCAATGCGTCGAACATGATGGAGATGGCGCACCTTGTCCAGCGAGAATCAAACTTCCCGAGCGCGATATTTCGGTCTTAGCGGATGCCATCATGGAAGTATCCAGCGCTATAGTGACATGCGGATCCCTTGGGAGCACCAAGAGAAATGTCATAGACTCCGCCGGGGCCGGCGGACCGCCCGGCAAGCGGAGCGATTAATCATCCTGCTGTGTGCCACCTATCAAGATGGGTTTAATGAAGCAGTCCGGCAATACGCTGATCAAGGGCTTCCTCCCCCAACTTATCCTACTTTCTCTTTGAATTGGGAAGCCAGTTTTCGGCGTTATCCCTCTGACCGGTTTAAGTTGTAACTTGACGTATTGCTTCGAGATGGGGCTCCCTTTCCATCTTCTTTTCCTTTTTCAAAGTTTATTAAAGGTACTGTATCGCAATTGTAAATGGCTCATTAATAAAATTTTGGAGTCACTTCGCATTAACTAATACAATCAAGTTAGGAAGTACACCCCTTCGGGAGCCCCACAACTCCTTTTCTTCTATCCCCCACTTCTCATATAGTGTGAAAAAGTTTAAAATGAATGGTGTTCCAGGGTCGCGGAAATTCTTTGCCCTGGTCATCTTTTAGATAATATGCTGACCCCGCTACGCGACGTGTTACTTCATAGGGTCCTTCCCAGTTTGGAGCTAGCTTTCCAGGATCTCCAGCAGGATTCACTTTACACAGAACCAAATCCCCCTCCTGAAATCTTCGAGGCGTCACCTTTTTATTAAAGGCTTGCTGTACTCTCTGCTTGTAAAGCTCCGCTTGTCTTCGTGCCAACTCCCTTTTTTCTTCCACCAAATCCAATTCAATGCTTCGAATAATTTGGTTATGCTCCGGCTCGTATACTTCTATTCGGGCGCTACTCAAGAGAGCTTCGACCGGAATAACAGCCTTTGTCCCGTATACTAAACTGGAGGGAGTCTCTCCCGTTGCAGTCTTCGGTGTAGTTCGGTAGGCCCATAGGATTCCAGGCAGTTCTTCTATCCAATTTCCCCTCTGAGCGCCCAATTTGGTCTTCAATCCTTGAATGAGAATTCTGTTAGTGACTTCAACTTGCCCGTTAGCTTGAGGGTGGGCTACCGAAGTGAAGGCTTGTTGAATATTGAGACTGTGGCACCATTCTTTGATCTTTTTGCCCTGGAATTGATGCCCATTATCGCTAACTATCCTCCAAGGAATACCATATCGACAAACGATATTCTGCCATAGGAATTTTATTACAGCATTCTCAGTAATTTTAGAAAGAGGCTCTGCTTCCACCCACTTGGAGAAGTAATCTACGACCACCAATAAAAATTTCTTCTACAAAGGCGCCATAGGCATCAGACCTACTATATCTATTCCCCATTGATCGAAGGGACATGAAGCGACCACAACTTTCATTAATTCAACCGGCCGTTCGGACCGATTGCTATGCTTTTGACAAGCTGGACAAGTTTGCACTATGCGAGCGGCATCTTGTTGGAGGGTCGGCCAAAAATATCCTGCTAACAAGGCCTTCCTGGCTAAAGCTCTTCCCCCCATATGATTACTGCAGCAACCTTCATGAATCTCCCGAAGTACCCATTCAACATCTTCACCTCCCAAACATTTCAATAATGGCCGTCCAAAAGATGTCTTGTATAAATCTCCGTTCAGGAGGGTGAAGCGCCTGGCTTTGCACACTAGAGCGGATGCCACTCCTTTTTCTTCAGGGACCTTTTCATACTGTAAATAAGCTATGATATCGGTCCTCCAATCAGGGATTGGGTCTGGTTCAGGCGTTGCTCCTTCCACATTGCATATCGCTAGGGAAGTAGGGATTTCCACCTGGACCGTTTCCAATGATTTCACTCCTTCCATAGCGCTAGCCATCCGAGCCAATTCATCTGCCTTCACGTTATTCTCCCGTGGAATTTGCTTCAAGAGGACCCACTGAAACTGAGCTTTTTCTCTCTCGAAAGCCTTTAAATATTTGTGCAACCTCTCTTCCCGAACCGCGAAAGAACCTTGAAGTTGCGATATTACCAACTGGGAATCCGAATGGATTTTAACTGAAGAAGCCCCTACCGCCTTGGCAGCCTGCAATCCTGCTAGAATGGCTTCATATTCTGCCTCATTATTGGAGGCCCGATACCCCAAGCGTACGGCTATGCTAGAATGGCTCTGATACCACTTGTTGGTGGTCGATTGGCCGGCTAGAGGGGGGTGAATAGCCCTCGTACGTTGGACGTCGTAAATTGCTCTCGTCTACAAAAGATTAGCGCAAGCGGAATATACAAATACAAAGCAAAACAAACGCTAACACGATGGTATAACGTGGTTCACGGCTACGCCGCTAATCCACGGTCCCCGATTCGTCCTCGGTGAATCACTCCGTTAAACCAATCCACTAAATGGTCTTTCCTTTGCACCAAGCTAGGTGGAGGTAACCTTTACAATCAAGATCACTCTTCTTACAAATAGAATGGAGTAAAAGCGAGTAAGAAGAGTTTAGAGCTTGTGGGGCACTAGGAAGATCACTTGGAGCATGAGCATTAGCCTCTCAAAGGCTTACACCCTCTCTTTTTATAGAGAGGGCTGATTTCTTCCCGTTGGCCGCCATCAGTCGACTGCCGCCCTTGGCAGTCGACTGCCGTCACTACAACGGCCTCCGAACACGTCGGATCCCGACCGTTGTAGTCCAACGGAACTCTTGGCAGTCGACTGATGGACCTCATCGGTCATTCGCTGCCTCGTAATCGCGGCGATCGGCTACGAAACGGTCTGCGGCCGAACCCCATTGATCGATCATTGCTGCGCCTTGGCGATCGATGGTCTTATCGATCGGCTCATGTATGGCGATGCTGCTGCTAATCGGTCGATCGTATACGGTCGAACTCACTCGACTCGGAAGCGATCGGCCCGCCATGACATGGATCGGCGGTGTCGAAAAACCCATCCGACACTTGGCCCAAATGGGTTTCACCTAAGAGCTACCCGTCCCCGGGTTACAATCGCTCACTCTCATCTCTCGGAGTCCCTCGCCTTCGAAGTTCTCTTCGTTCTCGGCCACGTCCCTCGGCAGCATCAGGCGCACGGCTCTGCAATGCTCCTTCGCGTCTCTTGCCTCGAAGTCTACTTCCTTCGGCTTTACTCCAAGCTTCTCGTCCGGCGGTCCCTCGGATGCTCCAAGCGCACGGCTTCCGCAAAGCTATCCTTCACCGACTCAAGGCACGAGTCATGAGATGTGAAACTCGCCATGGCTCCATGTGCGAATTACTAAGTCCTGCACGACTTCAACGCACATATCACATCAACATATCAAACTAACTTAAACCCTTTGCCACACCATCAAAACCATATTACGGCAAGAGATTGCCTTAACAATCTCCCCCTTTTTGATGTGTGGCAATCCGTTTAAGTTAGGTAAAAACATTTGATATAAATTCTAAGGTAAGAAAGAATGTAAAGATAAACATGATATAACAACATGCAACTCCCCCTTAATCCATGAAACTCTCTATGCAATTTTTCTCCCCCTATCATATATTTCTCTCCTTAAAATAATTAACTTAAACATAATTATTTCTCCCCCTTTGACACCATCAAAAAGATTAACACTAAGTTATAAGCTCATGGCATCAAGTATAATGGAGGAAAAATATGACAAGTTGATTTAAAATTGGGTACCACTTGTTGATGGCATCAAGTATATTTCTACCACTTGTTGTAGGTTTACAAACTGAATTCGGCCTTCAATGTTCTGATTCTGACCACGATCATTGCTATCGGTATGGCGATCATAGCACAAGAATCAAATTTCTAATTTTAAATTTGAAATGCATTATCAATTCCAGAAAATTTGAAAAATCATGAAATTTGGGGAACATATTTCTTTTAAGTATATCTATCAATGAAAAATAGTTTTTCATGAAAACTCATTATATTTTCTTGTTTTTGCCAAAAATCCAAACACTTGAAAAACCACTAGTTTTTGAGCATGTTAGTATCCATTTTAACACCTAGTCTTGCTTTGAATTGTTCCAAAACATGTATACATAGATTTTAGATTAAGAAATTGTTTTGAAAACATATGAAATATCCAACCATGATCTTTGGGCAATATGTCTATGAATTAAACATAAGCCTTCCCCATGATTGGTCTATTATTGCTATTTTTATACTTTAAATGACCATCTAAATGCCATAGGCATTAGTGGACATTTGTATCATCCTAACATCTCACTCATGCTAAGTTTTCAATCAAGGTAGCCTATGGTGAGTGTGAAATGCATCCTAGGGGGTATTTGTATATACTTAACCAATATATTCATGCAATTCTATCATGGTTAAGTATCAACCTAACAACCTACATGATCATAATGACATATATGAATGAATTGTACATTATGATCATGAAATGCATGTTTTCATCAATTTATAACCATGCATTAGGTAATATGTGATGCTAAATAAAGTATTACCTAAAGCATGATTCAAACCTATTTCTCATGATAACGTGCCAAATTTCAAAAACATAAATCATGATTTAAAACATACATAGCAATTACATTAATCATCATGATTTAAGCATTATTACCTATTTATGGGTACGTTATCATCACCCAACACTATCTAAAAAATGTTGTCCCGTCATCCTAAGTCAACCAAAATATGATATAGGTCAAGTTCATATGGTTGACTACCCTAGGGGTTTTCTAACCCTTAAGGATGGATTTTGGAACCCAAAATAAATTCTTTCCTATTGGGTTCACTAAATACTCCTTGGGGATCCATTTCCTAGTAATTACTTTCTTTTTATCTTGTCCCCTAGCTATTAGGCATTTGTAGGCCTTTTCATTTTTCTTTTCCTTATATCCTAGGCCTTTCTTGTTGAAACTAGCTCTTTGGCTCCCTAAGATCATGTTCAAAGTGTTGGAGCCAATTGTGAATTTTTCTAGGGCTTTTGTTAAATAATCTACCTTTTCCCTTAATGCCCTATTTTCCTCTATGCATGCATCATTAACATTTAAAGGCATATAATCATGTGAGCATGCATCATCTAAGCTAGAAGAAATATTTTCATTTTCATTTAAGCATGCTTTTTCTAATTTTTGTTCTAGGTCCTTAATTTGATCTAGCATGCTTTTATTCTTCTTCTTAGCTCTAAATAAGTCCTTAGTTAAGCTAGAAATCATAGAAACTATTTTATTAGGTGAGAGGTTGGTTACCATAGTTTCCATGTTCTCTTCTTCTTCGGATGATGAGGATGATGTAGAAGCTCCCCCTTCATTTGAGCTCTCTCCTCTTGAGCTTGAACCTTCATCTTCGAAGGAAGAGCAATCCAAGTCATCAAAGGCCATCAAGGCCAAATTGGTGACAAAGGCATTCTCCTCTTCCGATGATGATGAAGAGGATGAGGAAGGATCATCCTATGTCTTGGCCTTGAATGCTTTGGCCTTCCCCTTTTCTTTTGCCTTCTTTTCTTCTTCCTTTCTCTTGCTCCCCTTCTTCTTCTTCCTCTTCTCTTCTTTCTTTTTCTTCTCTTCTTTGCTTTTGTTTAGGAGGGGACAATTGTCCCTTATGTGTCCCTCTCCTTGGCAATTGTAGCATATGACCTTCCCCTTGGTCTTCTATTCCTATCATTAGATTTATCAAATATAAAATTCTTAAATGCTCTTACCCTCCTTACCATATAGGCTTCTTGGTGCTATCCATGGAGGAGGAGGGCTCTCATCGGAGGAGGAGGGGATTTCCATCTTCTTCTTCCCCTTATTTGCCAACAATGCTACTCCCCTTGAAGGTTGAATTCTAGGCTCTTCTTGTATTCCTTCAAGCCTCGTTTCGTGGAGTTCCATTGTTGAGAAGAACTCCTCCAAGGTGCTCACTTCTAAATTCTTTGAGATATAGAATGAGTCCACCATGGAGCTCCATTTTGAGGACCGGGGAAAGGCATCTATGGCCTTCATTACCATATCCCGGTTTGATAGCTTCTCACCTACACTTGTTAGCCCAATTAAAATTTCTTTAAACCTAGAGTGTAGTGAGGTTACCTTTTCTCCCTTTTCTAGTTTTATATTGGATAGTTGGGAGCGGAGGAGGTCTCTCCTTGCTATCTTGGCCTCGGATGTGCCTTCATGGAGTTCTATAAGCTTCTCCCACATCTCTTTGGCGCTAGCACATTCTCCGATCCGGTTAATCTCTTGTTGGGGGAGCACATTGAAAAGATGATGTTTTGCCTTTGAGTTTGCAAGGTGCTCTTCCCTTTGCCTTTTGGTCCACCTAGATTTCTCTATTGGCTTCCCTTCTTCATCCCTAGGCAAAACGAAACCGGATTCCATTGTAATCATTATATCAAAATCCGTTTCGAAAAATACCTCCATTCTCTTTTTCCACCAAGAGAATTCTCCTTCAAACTTCGGAGGATGGATGTTGGAGCCGGCCATTTTGAATGTTGCTTGTTGTGGCGGTTAGTCCTCGACAAGCTTTCCTTGGCTCTGATACCACTTGTTGGTGGTCGATTGGCCGGCTAGAGGGGGGTGAATAGCCCTCGTACGTTGGACGTCGTAAATTGCTCTCGTCTATAAAAGATTAGCGCAAGCGGAATATACAAATACAAAGCAAAACAAACGCTAACACGATGGAATAGCGTGGTTCACCGGCTCGCCGCTAATCCACAGTCCCGATTCGTCCTCGGTGAATCACTCAGTTAAACCAATCCACTAAATGGTCTCTCCTTTGCACCAAGCTAGGTGGAGGTAACCTTTACAATCAAGATCACTCTTCTTACAAATAGAATGGAGTAAAAGCGAGTAAGAAGAGTTTAGAGCTTGTGGGGCACTAGGAAGATCACTTGGAGCATGAGCTTTAGCCTCTCAAGGCTTACACCTCTCTTTTTATAGAGAGGGCTGATTTCTTCCGTTGGCGCCATGCCGATCAGCCCTTGGCGATCAGCCTACAACGGCCTCCGAACACGCGTCGGATCCCGACCGTTGTAGTCAACGGAACTCTTGGCGGTCGGTGATGGACCTCATCGATCGGGTCATTGCCTCCGTAGTCGGCCCGATCGGCTGAACGGATTCTGGCGAAACCCCATTGATCGGTCATTGCGCGCTTGGCCGATCGATGTCGTCTGTCGATCGGCCGCTCACGTATGCGATCATTGCCAATCGATCGATCGTATACGGTCGAACTCACTCGACTCGGGCGATCGGCCGCCATGACATGGCGGTCGATCGGTGTCGAAAACCCATCCGACACTTGGCCAAATGGCCAAGTTTCACCTAAGAGCTACCCTTCCCCGGGTTACAATCGCTCACTCTCATCTCTCGGAGTCCCTCGCCTTCGAAGTTCTCTTCGTTCTCGGCCACGTCCCTCGGCAGCATCAGGCGCACGGCTCTGCAATGCTCCTTCGCGTCTCTTGCCTCGAAGTCTACTTCCTCCTGCTTCACTCCAAGCTTCTCGTCCGGCGGTCCCTCGGATGCTCCAAGCGCACGGCTTCTGCAAAGCTATCCTTCACCGACTCAAGGCACGAGTCATGAGATGTGAAACTCGCCATGGCTCCATGTGCGAATTACTAAGTCCTGCACGACTTCAACGCACATATCACATCAACATATCAAACTAACTTAAACCCTTTGCCACACCATCAAAACCATATTACGGCAAGAGATTGCCTTAACATACGGCTATGCGGGTCTCCTCCTTATCAGGAGAAATTAACAAAATACCAACACCGCTACCCGTAGATCCTGAAGAACCGTCTACAAATATGCTCCAGGCATCTGATCCTTCCTCTCTTGTTGACGAGCCATCCTCCGAGCCAACAGGTACTTCCGCCAAAAAGTCAGCGAGCGCCTGGGCTTTGATGACGGTTCGAGGTTGGTAGTGAATTCCATATTCACTTAATTCTACCACCCATTTAGCCAATCTTCCGGAGAAGTTGGGCTTAGTGACGACCTTACCCAGTTCACTGTGAGTTAGAATAGTGATGGGATGAGCCAGAAAGTACGACCTCAGCTTGCGGGCGGTCAGAACTAGAATATACGCCAGCTTCTCTAGCTCTGTATAGCGAGATTCAGCCCCTTTCAGAATATGACTGGTATAATAAATAGGCTGTTGATGAGAGCCTTCTTGTTTCAGCAAGACCGAACTGATAGCTTCCTCCGAGACGGCCAAATACATCCATAATTGTTCTCCAGCCACTGATTTAGCTAATAGTGGAAGCCCCGCTAAATATTTTTTTAACTCTTGGAAAGCCTGCTCGCATTGATCGTCCCATTGAAACTTGGTAGCTTTCCGCAGAATCTTAAAGGAAGGTAATCCCTTGTCCGCCGATCTGGCTATGAACCGGGACAAGGAAATAATCCGGCCCACCAACTTTTGAGTCTCTCGCAAGTTAGTGGGTGACTTCATATTGCACAGTGCTTGCACCTTCTCAGGGTTAGCCTGCAGTCCTTTCTCCGTTACTATATACCCCAGAAATTTGTCGCTTCTTATCCCGAATAGGCATTTTTTAGGGTTTAGCTTCATATTATACCGCCTCAGTGTAGCGAAGGTTTCATTTAAATCTTTGACCAAATCCCGAGTGGTTTTTGATTTGACTAGGATGTCATCCACATAAACTTCCATATTTTTCCCTTTCTGCTCCGCAAAAATCTTATCCATGAGTCGCTGATAGGTGGCCCCTGCGTTCTTTAAACCAAAGGGCATTACCACATAAGCGTATAGCCCTCCTACTGTCACAAAACTAACCCTCTTATGATCTTCTTTAGATAAGGGTATTTGATGGTATCCCTGGTATGCATCCATCAGGGACACCACTTCATACCCTACAGTGGAATCTACCAATTGATCAATACGAGGCAAGGGGTAGCAGTCTTTAGGGCACACTTTATTCAAATCACGAAAATCAATACACATCCTCCACTGTCCAGAAGGCTTGGGAACCAGTACTACATTGGAGACCCACTCGGGGAATTGGATTTTCTTCACATGACCCGCTTTTAGCAATTTGTCCACCTCCTCAGCTATGACCTTGTCCTTCTCGGGTCCAAAGTGTCGCCGCTTCTGTTGGACGGGCCGGACCCCTCTGGTTATGTTGAGATGGTGTTCCGCCACACGAGGGTCAATCCCCGTGAGATCATGTACATCTCCTGCAAAGATGTCTTCGTTCTTCTTCAAGCAGGCCACCAGCTCCTCTTTGGCCTTAATTTCTTTACCACTGTGTGGTTTTTCCCGGAGCTATTTCCACCAGCTCTCCTTCCTCTATTTTGTCTGCTTTGGGGGGGAATTCTTCTAGGATGCAAACCTCAGAAATGATGATAGCCTTCCCTTTGAGATCATCGGTTCGGGCCTTCTTCTGGTCATCCCGAACCATTTGCACATACATGACTCTAGCACCTTACATTCCCCGAGGACTTCCCCCACTAACTGTCCTACTGGAAATTTCATCTTTTGGTGGTACGGGGAAGCCACCGTCTGAAAAATAGTGAGGAAAGGACGACCAAGAATAGCATTATCCACATGCCTGCGAACCCAAAGAGGGGTGACCACATCTTCTATTTGGGCATTTCGGTGCATCATCCAGCCTCATGGAAGAGGATATTGTGAGCTTCCCAGTCGACCCGGCACCACAGCCGCCGTAATTGGCGAGGATATATGGATAACTAAAGGCGTCACATGTAGGCGTGAGGACACCTTGGAGATCTTCGGCCCGAGCAAGCAGGCGGTGCGGTTTGAAGCTGTTTGAGTCGGTGATGATGGCCAAACTCTCCATGAGCGGGCATATGACTTGCTCGGTTGGAGTCCCCATCGATGGGTCCTCCGTGATGACATGGATAACCCCTGTGTGGGAGCGTTATTTAGAGTGGATGAGGGGCTCTCACCTGATGGGTTTTCTTGAGGAACAACCTCCTGGGATGACATTTGGGGGAAAGTGACTTGCGGTTGTTGATTATACGGTCTGGGGCGGGCCATATGGGGTCGTGGCCCTCGTCGCGCTAGCCCTCCCGTCTGAAACTGCAACCGCGGGTACGCGGCCCGGAGACGCTCCATCTCCTCCTATAGCTTGAAACATCGGCCACTGACATTCCCATACTCCATATGATATTGACAGAAAAATGGAGTGGGGGGGGGGGGGGTTACGTGGTATCCCCCTATATCCTAAGGGTCGTTGTAATAGACCCTGCTGATCATAAAATTCCATCTCCCGCTCCTTCCATGTCTTCGCGGGAGGAAGTGCATCAGCGGCCATAATCTGTAACGGCGGCGTGGGGCGAGCGCCCTGTATCAATAACCGAGGCCTGGGAACCTCCGGTCGAAGGGGTCGCACATATCCCGATGAGGGGGCTAGAGGTGACTGGCGAGTTCTTTCAGCTGGGACTGCTGCAGCTGCGCGTTCGGCTCTCCGCACTTTCAATCCTTCCTCTTCGCGGATGAATTTTTCCGCCTGACCTATGACTCCTCGTGCTATCGGCCGAGCTCTCTAAGAAGGCGAGGAAGGGGCCCTCATTCAGCCCGTGCAGAATAGCGCCTCTGAAAGCTTCTGATCTTGCAGAAGGGATACCCCTGGTTGCAGAGGTGAACCGGTGGAGATACCCTCTAAGTGATTCTGAGGGTCCTTGAGTGATGTGCATCAGGATAGAGGCGTCATGCTTGTACGCCTTACAGCTGGCGAACTCCTTGCTGAACATCCCTTGAAAATCAGCAAAAAAGGTAATGGATCCCGGGGGAAGGGTGTTGAACCATTTTTGTGCCGAACCGGTTAAGGTGGTCCGGAAAATTTGGCACTTGAGGGCATCGGTATAACAGTGGAGTGAGGCCGCTCCATCAAACTGCAATAGATGTTCTTCGGGATCTTTTGAGCCATCATACTTCTCCACTTGGGGGTTCCGGAAATGGGATGGGGGGACTTCAGAGAGGATATCCATGGTAAAGGGACTGGACTCGTAAACCTCTGCAGCCTGGGTCGACTGACTTTCACCCTGTTCTTCCCGCCGAGTATGGGTGATGGGTATAGTATTCCGAGGTACTCTCCCCCCAGGTCCCTCTCCAGGAACTGCTTCGATATTAATGGCTGTCCGAGATGGGGGAGGCATTTCTAGGGGCGAGCCTTGAGAAGAAGGTTCACCAGAGTGGGGATAGAGGTATCCGGTCCTTCTTTTTTCTCTAGCGAGGGCTTCAGTAACAGCGTCGTCCACTAGAGCTCTCAACTGTGATGGCAAAATGGTGATAGGGTTTTCCTCTACTGCGGAGGCAACGGGATGTTGTATCTCTTCCGGCTGCATCTCAACGTCTAGCTCAAATGTTCCCACAGACGGCGCCAACTGATGCAGCGAGCGGAAATTAGTTCACCTCCTTTTGATGCAGTGAAGCACCAAGGAAGATCTCAGGGGGTTCTCACAGGCAGCAACAGTAAAGGGTAAGAAAATGAAGCAGAGAAAACGTAAAACTGACACCGGCAATCAAAACTCAGACACAAAGATATAACATGGTTTGGAATAAGGATTCTTACTCCACGGGGAGGTGAGCTTCCTCACGGATCGGCCCAAGCACTTTCACTATGAATGCCCTCCTTTGCGGAAAAGAAGTTTCCGAAGGTGGAGGAGAAAAACCTCTTACAGTTCAATTCCAATACAAGAAAGAGTATACACGATGTAACAGTCGAGACCGCTACTCTCCCTCTCCGGCGAGGTGATGGTAGCTCTTTTTCTCCTTCTTGCATCTTTGTTTCTTGCCAGTTGGAATAATTGCGGATCCTCCCTTCTTTCTGCTTCCTTCCTCCCTTTTATCTTCCTCTTCTCCTCCATCGTGACATCGCAGGCTATCTCCATCGTACACGTGGCCGCCACGTCCACCTGGAGAATAATTCTGTTATAGATATAAGGAACGAAGGCTCATCGGAATATTATATGAGACCCTCCCATTCTGTTACAGGACACCTCCTCATCTACATTTAGGGAACCTAGGTTAGCCTGTCCCTCTCAACCACCCGCTTTTGGTGAAACTAACTTAGGTCTATGACTCACAGATGACCTAACCTTTGGGCTCCTTGCCAGCCCGAACCAACTCCCCTTCTTCCCGCATCGAACTTCCCTTGGATTGATTAGGTCGAGTCGGCTCTTTATCCGTCCCATCTGCTTCTAGGACTATCTAGCCGAACCGATTCTTGCTCATCTCTTATCAAAGCGCCCTTCGTCTCCTCTTTGCCGTACCAATTACCTCCACTAGTTTTCCCATGCCAAGGGTTTCGGATATTTGCGTCTGAACCGTTTTTCCATTCCTCCTCCAGAACCAATTATTCGCTCGAGTAATGTACTACGACATGCAAACTCTTTTATCTCGATGTATACAAAAGAGATAACAGATCGGTAATAAAGGTCCTCCAGCATCAATAAGTCGAGAAGGATAGCAAAGGTAGCCAGCTAGCCACAGGTGTTGTATTGTTTTGAGTAAATAATCGAGTACCATATCTACTGTGGAAGTAAAAGAAAGGGTCAAAGTAGATTTTTGAATATGTTCAATTCCACTTTCCTCTTTGCTTTATCAAAGGAAACAAGGAATGACGGAAGATCGTTCCGCCCTATTGTTTTTTTTACTGGCCAGTAATTTCATTAAGGAATCTAATTCCACTTTTGTTCTCTGACGACGTTTATTCCATTCTTATCCCGCACAAAAATCCTAAGAACTAAATTGGGCTATTTTTTCAGCACTTTATGCGTCTCTAGATTGATTTGTAACAATATCCAAATTGAGACTTGTGTACTTATTTGTAGCAAGTATTCCAAATTTAGATCAATGTGAAAAATGGAAAAATTATCAAACTAGAATATAGATCCTCTTATAGTTTGGAATCGATGGTTCGAAATTTACCGTTCGAAAAAAGTTAATCATCAAAGATGATTATAATTTATGATTTAAAATTATTATAATTTATTTATCAAGTAGATCGTTATTTATCTAATATATTATCTTTAGAATTGAATGTTTCTTTCACGACAACGATTGATATCGGACAAATTAATTTTTTTTACGATAATGATAAAAATGAGAAAATTTTGAATCTTCTATTATCATCATAATAAAATATTGAAATTCATCACGTTATCTATTCTACTTAAATTAAAAAGAAGTTATAAAATAAATCTTTTAATAAAAATTATGTTTTTTAAGTTTCGAACTATTATTATTAATATTTTAAATTTTAGATATATTTTTAATTCATATTTTAAACTATATATATATATATATATATATTATTTTTTGTATTTTGTATTATATTAGAAGTATCAAGAAAAAAATGAAATTAAAGCATCATAATATATAATTAATATTTTATATAAAACATCTAATTTCATAACATGCAAAGAGATAAAAATTCATCATTAAAATATTCATTTAAAATTAAAGCTATGTTATAAAAATTTTTATAATTAAATGAAAAGTAGAATAATAAATATCAGAAAGTTATTCTATTGTATCATTAAATATTTTTAAAATTTTACAAATATTACTATATATATGTTGGAGATCGGACGTCGCGCTAGAGGGGAATGAATAACGATTTTTCAATTTCTCTTCGATTCATCTCGTACTTGTCTACAATTCGTTAGTAATACACAGTGAAATAATAAAGTAAAAATAACAAATGCAAACACACATTACAAGATAAGATTTTTACATGGTTCAGAACTAGGGTTCCTATTCCACGGCAGTGCTATAGCGATCTACTCTCACTATGAATCTCTCCTTCTCAATATGACATCGGAGATGGATAAACCTCGTACAAATTCTTACAACAATAAAAAATATAATAAAATACAAGCAATTACAATAAGAATGAATACAAATAAAGAAAAATACTTTACAAATGAGCTTTGATTGCTTGATCACACTTTAGTTGCTTTAGATAACTTGGAAAATCTAGAAAGCGTCAACTTATCCCCTTCAAGATCACCAAGAACAGACAACTCCAAATCCTCCACAAAATCTCCTTATAAAGCTGAGCTTGGGATGATTTCTCGCCTTCCAGTCGACTGCTCTTACCCAACAGTTGGCTGACCTCGATACCGTTGTCTCACAATTGCTTAATCCACGCTGGAATCTGCTCAACGTATACCTCAACAGTCGATTGCCCTTACCAATAGTCGACTGCTGGGTTGTAGTTGACTGGTCAGTCAACTGCGTAACAATTTGTGGGTTGCTACAGTGCCACTAGTCAACTGGCCATACATGAAGTCGACTGCCCAAGGCCAGTCAACTAGTCTAACCCCCAGTTGACTGCCAAAGCTCAATCGACAGTCGAGCCTTAGTCAACTACACTACCAGTTGACTAGGTCATAATCCTAATCGACTATCCGAGTCAACTTGGCCTTCCGAGTGTCAAACACTCGGCCAATCGACTGGTCCATAACCTCAATCGACTGGTAAATCTCAATCATGAGTTTTAACCAAAGTATGATCCCCTCATACTTGATACTCACCTATAGTCTAGACCTAAGTCTTTTAGCCACCTCCATTAGCCTCACGCTTCTTGGATCCCTCAAGTCCGCGACTCTTCATCCTTTGCGTTAGCCTTCAGGTGCATCCATCGGCTATATCATGCTAATCGGATCTTTTGCTAAGGTTCATTTGGACTTACGCTGTCAAGACTACATGCTTGGACTTTATGCTACCAAAACATCACCCTTGGACATTCTTGCCAAGATCCATTTGGACTTATGCCGCCAAGACTACATGCTTGGATTTTATGCTATCAAAACTATACCCTTGGACTTCTTTGACAAGATCCATTTGGACATATGCCGCTAAGACTACATGCTTATATTTTACTCTTCCAAAACTATATCATTGAACTTCCCATTGCCAAGCATCAATGCTTGAACTTTTACCGCTAAGACTATACATTTGGACTTACGTGGTCAAGACCATTTTTGGACTTTCCAATTGTCAAGCATCTATACTTGGACTTTTTATTGGCAAAACCATTCTTGAACTTTCCATGCCAAGTATCAAAACTTGGACTTCGCATGCAAAATATCCAAACTTGGACTTTCGAGGTTGATTGTTTCAACAATCTCTCTCAAATAATCTCCCCCATATGACTTTGGATATTCCAATCATCCATTAGTCACATGGTCAATATATGGTCAAACCATATTGTCAAACAATGGTCAAACCTATTATCAAACATCAAAACCTTACTCGAGTCTCACTCGAGTCTAGTCAATATTGACCCGGGGTCTATTGCACCAACAATCTCCCCTTTTTTGATGTTTGACAATATCTTTAAGTTAGGCTAACAATAACCCAACTTCCAATGCCAAAT
The DNA here is from genome assembly GCA_025175895.1 of Wurfbainia villosa. NCBI lineage: Eukaryota > Viridiplantae > Streptophyta > Magnoliopsida > Zingiberales > Zingiberaceae > Wurfbainia > Wurfbainia villosa. The sequence continues at coordinate 112,321,043 of CM045995.1, read as the reverse complement.
CATAGTGAAAGTTTACCTAACTTAAACCCCACTTCTCACCCTTTGGTATACATCAAAAAGCCTACCAAATTTTTCAATATTCCATCTCCCAATGAGATCCTACATTCTTTCCCTTAGTACAAAAATATTTTAGAACTTTCACTCTTCCTAGTAATAAATCCCATATCACTAAAAGAGAGACAATACATAATGAAGGTACCTAAACTCTCATTTCTCCCCCTTTGTAATTGAAGGTTATCCATCATACCAAGATGAACAAAACTCCCCCTAAAGGCTTGCTCCCCCTTGACCATTGCACCAACAATGTCCTTGAAGAGTTCCTAAGCCAATAGGAAACTTAAACCATCGAAAATAAGAGTAAAAGTTCAAACTTGAACTTTAACTTTCTTAAAATTTGATACTCCACCCTAAATAACTCTCCTAATCATTTTCAATGATAATTTCACACTTTCAATACTTTCCAAAGTATATCTGAGGGTTAGGTGTAAGATATCTAAAAAAAATCCCTTGCTAATTGGGAATTATCTTGTGGAATTTTTCAGAATTTTTTAGAATTTTTCAGAATTTTTTCTGAAATTAAAAGGGATTTGTATGACTGTCTGGAGGAAGGTCAAAGCCTAAATGGGTGTTGGGTCAAGTTGGATTAGCTCGTATTTGATCTAGGCTAACTCAACCACTTAGCATTAAAAACCCACTCGTCTTTTCCTTTAACGCGAGCCGAGCCGTTTCTTCCATTTTTCCCCTCATTCCCGTCACGATTTCCTCTCCTCCTCCTCTCAATCTCGGTCTCCTTAAATCCCGATCGATCGCGATTCCCATTCCCTTCTCCTTCACCCAAATCTCTCCGCTTCCACGCCGTTGGCCGCGCCGCTTGCCACCGCCACAAGAGAGCTGCAGTCGCCCCGAGCCGAATCTCACTCTTCGTCGCTCTCCGATTATGCCGTCGTGGATTCACTACGGACCTTGCTCTTTCTCTTCACCGTCACCTCTCGAGCCCAAGCTCGATCTGTCGCCGTGCAAGCCCCATTGCACGCGGCCGTCAGCTGCTAGTATGGGAGCCAACTCGGTGAGGTTGTCACCGATGTTGCTGGCTGCCCGCAACTATTCATCACCTCCGCCCCATCGCCGCCTCCTAGTGCTCACGGTTGCCGGAGCAAGGTTAGGGCACAATTCCTTGCTGGTTTCAATTGATCTTGTACACCTCAGCTTGTTTTCTCACGCGAACAACATGTCCACGGCATCACTGCGGTGGGGAGTTCCGGCCAGAGGTGGAGCTTTCCAGTGAATTGGGCAATTGGGGAGGAGAACTATCAAGGGGGAGGTTCCAATCCTTGGTAAGCTTGATCTAATCTGTGTTGTTCATCTGCCAATGTCTATATGTGATCTTGGTGGGGATGTTGGGTTTCTGTCGATGGAGTTGCCGGATGTTGCTCGACTGTGGAGTGGAGGTTGGTCGACTGTGATGTTGTGTCTGGAATTGACGACTGAGGCGAGGATGAGGTAGTAGAGGAGCACACATAGATGCTCTGTTATGCCTTGTATTGGAGCTTGGGTTGATTTTAGGTTGAGGTAAGGTTTATGTTGATCCATGATTTTACCATGTTTTGTATGCTATATGTATGGCTGTGATATTGGAGTTATGTATACCTGTGAGATAAGGAGAGGTATGGTTGTAAGTTGAGATTTGAATCTAATTAGCATTGATTAGCTGCTAGATTGTGATTGATTGATTAATTATATCAGTTAAGTGAAAACAATGAAATTGTGTTGCGAATCGATAACCTTTAGACCTTCGAGATTGACAATGGAAGTGTGTTTCGGATAATCCATGGTGATCGGTTGAGAGAGGTAAGGATTGTGTATGTTAATTAAGTTAACACATTCCTATAGGATGAATATATTTCCTATAGCAGATCCAGGAGTTGTGCAACTGCGATTGTGCAGGGTATGTTGAGTTGGAATAATTTATCGTGAATACCATTATCCTTGTGATTTAATTGATCTAGTAATTGTTGATGTCAGAAGTTGACCTGAATTTAGATATGGTTATTGACCCGATGTGATATGTTATAGTAGTATTATGTGTCAAGTAATCATAGATCGAATATGATTAATAAATGAAGTGTAGAGGATTACACTACTACACGATTGAATTGACTAATCAAGGGTTAGGATGTAATTAGGGATTAGTATGGAAGTGTATGGAGTTACCCTTGCAGATAATAGCAAATCAGCTAAAGATTTAGGTTGGATTAGATTCCTATACCTACAGTTTGATTATGCTGGCATTTGTTTATGTATGTTGTATTTGCAGGACGTGGATATGAGATAGGTCGGCGGACGTGAGGACTCTATTATTACGAGCATTACAGTAGGTGGGTAATTTTCTACCCTGGTCAGGTAGATGTAATTGTATTCAGATTTAGTCATAGATATGAGCATGTTAGATGTTCATATTATCTTGACCCTGCTCTTATTATCCGTATGCTTGATACTTGTCGTTGGCTATATATGCTCAAATGTTGATATCACATTTTCCTTTATCATGATTAAGGAGTTACAGATGTGATGTAGGTAGATCTATAAATAGCAAGGTGTAGATGTGGGAGTACGGATGATAACCTGATTTGTAAATTGGGTAAAGGTTCATCCGTGGGTAGGTAATGCCCTAAAGGTAGGATTTATTCCAATACCCGTATGTTGCATACTTATTACCAACCATGTGTTGTGTAATGGTTAAGTGAAGGATGATTAGTGTGTCGCTACGGACCGGTGGTCCCAGCTTGATATGATTAGTCGAGTACAACTCTCTACAGGATAAAGAGTGTATCGATCAGTTACGTACGACTCTCTATTAGATAGAGAGTTATGATCAGTTAAGTACGACTCTCTATTGGATAGAGAGTTATAATCAGTTGAGTATGACTCTCTACAGGATAGAGAGTGCGTCGATCAGTTGAGTACGACTCTCTACAGGATAGAGAGTCCGTTGATCAGTTGAGTATAACTCTCTATAGGACAGAGAGTGTATTGATCAGATGGGTACGACTCTCTATTGAACAGAGAGTCTGTGGTAGAGGTCTGTACGTGTGACAGTACATTCATGTCATTTGCATGCATTCTGACGACAGAGTCTCTCTTGGGGTTGAGAGAGTCGTTAGTCATATTGCCTCCCAGGTTACTCTCCGAGGAGTAACTGGTGTGAGGGTAGAGCATTTGTTGTGCCGCACTCTACTACTATAGACGGTGGTAGTTAGAGTTGCGTGTAGTTGTCCTGGGTGCGTGACACTCGACCACTCGTTGGTAGTGTTAGTCGGAGTGGCCAGCAACAGGGACCCCCATTGTGTAGCGAGCTCTTTACGCTCATATGTTACTTAATCATACTGCCCACTCGGCCACTCTAGAGTGGTGGTTGGTGTTGAGTTGGGACAGTTATCATGTCGTGCCACCTGGGCCACACTGGGATTGTGGTAGCGAGTAGGGGTGCGCAGGCATGACCATGCATGTTGCATTGCCATATCTTATGATGCTTTGCATATTACCATATATATATATATATATATATGGATGGTTGTGATTAATATATATATAGATGCAATCTATATATATATGCTTATTGTGATGTTGCATTTGATTGTACTATACTTGATGCATTTGGTTGTACATCATAATTATGCATGCTTCTTGCATCTATTATACGGTTGTGTCGGATACTTGTATATTTGTTGGACAGACCATTAGATACCTTGACCTGTATCATGGGTACATTGTGAGTTAGTATTACTCTTCCTGTTATATATGTTGGATATATGCTCAGGTTGGATCAGAGTAGCGTAGCAGACTTTCAGGTATGTCTGCGTTATACGTTGTTTATTTGGTTAGACGGTATATGCATGTATTTATATCTTTGTCTTTGGTATTCTTGTTGTACCTTTAGGTTATGCTGTTGAATTACATGTGATATTTGATATATACATATTTTTCCTATTACCTGCTGAGTTATACTCACCACCACAGACCCTGAATTTTCTTTTACCGAGGTAACAGGTAGAAGTCTTCATGACGGCTTGGGGCACCGCTGGCTGGCAACATCTCATCTCACCTCCGAGGCTCCCATGTTTGTTTTGGGCTTTCCGTACGTTGTGTTATGTATTTAGAGTTTTCGTGATGTACTGTGTTGTGGACTTGTGGATTCGGATTTTGTCGCTATTCCGTTATGTTGTGATGTGTCAGTCATATCGGTATGCACTGTATGTAGTTGTGATGTGGTTGTTTTATGTTTTCGTTGTGTATTTATTGTAGTCAGTTTGTTATGTTGTTGTGGTTTGTTTACATATTTATATGTTGTTGTTGTTGTGGCCTACGAGCCTTGTATTAACCCGAAATGTTGCCACGTACAGGGGAGATGCCGTCCGTTTGCTTTTCGGCACGACATACTCTCGGGACATGACATTAGAAGACATTAGGGTAGTCTAACATTGCTGATAAATGGTTAAACAAATCTTGTTCAGCCGAAATTATACATGGTAGCCGACTGAAATAAAGATCAGTCGACTACTCCAAGCAGCAATCGACTAGACTCTTATTTTTTTTTTTATTTTTTTTTTTTATTTTTTTTTTTCAAAAATCAGAGTTTTCAGTCAAATTTCAAAAAATGATAAGTAATTATATATATTTTAAAAAATCCTTAAAATTCATACATACATTACTTACATGAAATAGAATGGGTGAAAAATAATTTTATAATAAAATACCGTACCCATTAAATTGAAATATTGATACAAAGTTAAAAATTATTGAAAATTTCAATATTTTTGCCTAATTTTGTGTCAATTTTTTCAATGGTGATTGTTATCAAAAGATAGACTTTACCAAGATTTTTCAAAATGATTTTAAAGTGTTTTCAAAACTTTATTTTGAACTATGGTCTATGTGCTAGATGTACATGACTTGTACATTTGCTTTTCTCATGATTCCTTAATGCCATATTATGAGTTTGAATTCATCTAGATGCAACATCTATGCACCTTGAACTTAACTCATTTTTCTAACATCTCATATTTGTCTAAGGTATATCAATACACACACATATCTTCCTTATGGTCTTTGTGAGAAGTGGATTTTATTTTTTCCTAATCTAAGGGTTCATGCATTTTATCTAGGTAAATCTATTTGATTCTCTTATCATGAGACTTTAAATCATGCCATTGTCCTTAATTTCATTTTAATTATCCTAAATACATGAATATGGTCATGACATAATAGATGTGTATAATTCAAAATATTTGCCAATAATCATGATGTCATGATATTATAAAATTAAGCTTAAATATTATCATGGAATTTTATATAATCATATGAAGCATGATGTTATGACATGACAAGACAAACAAAGCATGACAAATATATAAAATACCAAGATATAGAATACCTAAGTTTTAAATCAAATTGTCATTTTCTAAAGTTATATCAATTTTGCCTTAGTACCAATTTTAGGATATAACCTTGAAAATGTCCTAAAGTGTCAACTCCACTATGGTTAGGTTAATTACTTATCCATTTAGGGTCAGCACACCATAAATCCATTTAGCATAATGGAATCACGCTCGTAGAAACCCAAAATCTATTTGAGCTTCTTGGGTTAATAAGGTACTCATTAGGGATAACTTCCCTAGCTACCCTCCTAATGACCCTTCTAGGCTTTGAAGCCTTAGTCATTTGGGTCTTCTCAAGGTTAACTCTAGGGGTAGCTCCCCTTGCAACTTTGCTAGTGACTTTCGTAGGTTTCTTTGATATCTTAGCCACTAGACACTTGTTAAGATTATCTTTAGGGATGACTTTCCTAGTAACCTTGACTTTCCTAGACCTAGGAATAATTCCATAATTAAATGGAACATTGTGGTAGGTTTGTATGATTTTCTTGGGCTTAGGTTTGTGACCCAAACCTTCCATGCCCTTAATTGGTTCCTTCCTACCAACACCTAGACCTTGCTTATTTGACTCTAAAATCATGTTTTCCATTTTCCTAAGGGTCTTATCTAATTTCTCAAGCTTTGACCTCAAATCTTGATTTTCAATTTTTGATTTTTCATCATTCTTTTAGGAATTCCCCTTCCTAAGCATATGTCTACCTTTTTAGGGTTAATGTCTAGGTTCTCTACCTTCCTATCCTTAGATGTGATAGACCTAGAGGTAATTACTCTAGAGTTGTCCTTAGGCATAAATTCATATGATTTTGCATCTATACAAAAATATTTATTTCAAGCATGCTTTTTGTCATTAATAATTGAAATTTTATTATTGAAAGTTACCTTAGACTTGCCTTTGGAGCTACCCCTATACTTGAGCTTTCTAACTTGTCATTCTTTGGGTTTCTCCCCTTAGAACATTGATTCCAATAATGCCCTCTTTTGTTGCACTAGAAGCATACTATATGCTCCTTGCTCTTTCGAATTGGGGTTCCGACCTCCTTAATCTTTTCCTTGACCTTGAGTGCTGGTTGAGTCTTCTTAACTCTTTTTGAACATTTACTTTTGTAATGATCTTGTTTCCTACACTCAAAGCACATTATATGATTTTTATTTTTAATATATATGCTTGAGTTACCTAGAGAAGAACTTTGAGCTTGTTCTTCATGGGCTCCGGAGGTAGAGGGTTCTTCTTGCTCTGGTGTTGAGTGTCTCTCCTCCCCCTCAATCTTAGAGGTGGAGACTTACAAGACCTCTTCTTCCTCGGATGTTGAGCATCTCTCAACTTCCAATTCCTCACATTCTTGAGTCGATGATGAGCTTTCCTCGGCTTCCTCCTTATCTTGTGCCGGCGAGGGTTTTTCATGGAGCTCAACCAACTTGTCCCATAGCTCCTTTACATCATAGAATTCTCCTAGGCTATATAATAAATCCTTAGGAATTGATTTAGCTAACATTAACATTACCTTTTTTTATTAATTTTATATTTCCAATTTTGCTCCTTGGTCCACTTCTTCTTCTTGAGAACTTTTCCTTTCTTGTCCTTGGGGGATCAAATCCATGCACAATGCAAAGCCAATTGTTAAAAGCATTGATTAAAAAATGTCATCCTACCTTTCCAGTAAGCGAAGTCTTCACCGCCGAAGATAGGTGGAACCTTTATGTTATAACCCAATCCATTGTTATACAACTTCATTATTCTCTTCAACCTCTAGCGCTTTGCTCCCTTGGTCGTTAATCCTTGAAGAGCATCCTCGCTATGATACCACTTGTTGGGGATCGGATGTCGCACTAGAGAGGGTGAGTAGTGATTTTTTAATTTCTCTTCGATTTGTCTCGTGCTTGTCTATAATTCGTTAGTAATACGTAACGGAATAATAAAGTAAAAATAACAAATGCAAGCACACACAACAAGACAAAATTTTTACTTGGTTCAGAACTAGGGTTCATACTCCATGGCGATACTATAGTGATCTACCCTCACTATGAACCTTTCCTTCTCGGTATGACACCGGAGGTGGAGAAATCTCGTACAAGTTCTTACAATAATAAGAAATACAACCAAATATAAGAAATTACAATAAGAATGAATACAAGTAAAGAAAACACTTTACAAATGAGTTTTGATTGCTTGATCATGCTTTGATTGCTTTGGATAGCTTGGAAGGTCTAGAAAGCATCAACTTATCACCTTCAAGATCACCAAGAACCGACAACTCCAAATCCTCCATGAAGTCTCCTTATAAAGTTGAGCTCGGGTTGATTTTTCACCTTTCATTCGACTGCTCTTACCCAACAGTAGACTGGCCTCAATATCGTTGTCTCACAATGGCACAATCCATGCTGGAATCTTCCCAACATATACCTCAATAGTTGACTGCTCTTATCAGTAGTCGATTGCTGGCCTATAGTCAACTACGCAACAATCTATGGACTGCTACAGTGCTATCAGTCGACTCCCCATACATGACAGTCAACTGGTCTAACGTCCAGTCGACTACCAAAGCTTAGTCGACAGTCGAGCCTTGGTCGACTACACGACCAGTTGACTGGGTCATAATCCCAATTGACTACTCGAGTCAACTAGGCCTTCCGAGTGTCAAACACTCGACCAGTCGACTGGTCCATAATCCCAATCGACTGGTAAATCTCAATCATGATTTTTAACCCAAGTATGATCCCCTCATACTTGATATTTACCCATAACCTAGATCTAAGCCTTCTAGCCACCTCCATCAGCCTCATGTCTCTTAGATCCCTCAAGTCTGCGACTCTTTATTCTTCGCGTTAGCCTTCAAGTGCTTCCATCGACTATGTTATGCTAACCGGGTCTTTTGCCAAGGTTCATTTGTGTTGGTGCAAGAACTCCCCAATCATTAATGAATTTTGATGTTTGGATAATCATTCAAGTTAAGAAATTATTGTGATCTAACCATGAATATTTAAGTGATAGAAAAATCCAAGTGCAAAAACTTGGTAAAGAGAAGTCCAAGTGTGAATCTTGGCAAGAAAAGTCTAGGGGAAGGTCTTGGCAGCATAAATCCACGCATGTAGCCTTGGTGGCATAAAGTCCAAGCGGACCTTGGCAAAGGAAGTCCAAAAGTAAGGTCTTGGTAGCGTAAGTCCAAGCATGTAGTCTTGGCGATGTAAAGTCCAAGAGGACTTTGGCAAAGAAGAAACCCAAAGCATGATAAAACCGAGGGAAGCTTTTAAAGGCAAGTGTAAGGATGTAGGAGTCGTGTACTCGGAGGGATCTTGGAGGTGCAAGATTGATGGATAAGCTAGAAGGTTAAGTCTAGGTTTAGGGTAGGTTTTCAAGTATGAATTAATTATACTTGAAGTGTATCAGTCGACTGGTGACTTATACTAGTCGACTAGTCTTGAGTGTTCAACACTCGAGGGTCTAGAAGGCTTGAACAGTTGATTGGGGTTATGACCCAGTTGATTGGTCAAGCAGTCAACTGAAGTCGACTAACATTTGTGGCTCTATCAATCGACTGCTAGGATTTGATAGTCGATTGGTCAACAATCAGTTGGCTGTCATGTCCGGGCAGTCGATTGTTTTAAGTGGATATGGGCACATAAATATTTTTAGTCGATTGATTACTTGGAGTAGTAGACTGTTGACTTAATCAATTGACCGATGATATGAGCAGTCGATTGACCAAGTATGCGTTGATCCATGACGATCAGAATCTGGCTTCATCAGAAGCCGTTGGATCTGGTCAACAGTTGCAGTAGTCGATTGATGGTATGCATCAGTCGACTACTATCGAGCTCAACGGGTAAAAACATCCCTGCTCTATAAAAAGAAGCTAGGGGAGCTTAAAGGAGGCTAATTCTTTCATTCTAAATGCCCATTTTAAGCTCCTCAAGTTTTCCTCTAAGCTTTCAAGTGTCCTTAACCTCTTCTTTCCAAACTTAACTCCATCATCTTGTAAAAAGAGTGTGATTGTAAAAAGGTTTCTCCACCTTGGTGTTCTCATCAAAAGGAGGTTCTAGTGAAAGCTTGTGAGGAGTGATCCATCTTACGGATTGCCGTGGAGTAGGCGTGTCATCTCCGAACCACGTTATATCAATGTGTTAGCGTTGCTTTCTTTGATTTTCATTCTAATTATTATTTTGCTTATATTGCTTCTGCTAACTAACTTGTAGAAATCAAAGAAGTGCTATTCACCCCCTCTAGTCAATCCTCAAGGATCCTACAAGTGGTATTAGAGCCCGAATTGCTTGGAAGATTTAACCATCAACCGAAGCATTGCAATGGTGCTTCAAGAGGGATATAGCATTGCTAAATCACCTCTCTTCGACGACAACCATTTTGCATATTGGAAAGGTAGGATGGAGTACTACTTGATCAATGATATTGAACTTTGGTTTAGTGTTGTAGATGACTTTGAGAAACTGGTGGATGAATATGGAGCACCTCTCCCAACCAAGGATTGTACAAGGGAAATGGCTAGGAAAACTCAATCAAATGCAAAGGCCATAACCACACTTCAATGTGGCCTCTCAATGGAGCAACTCAACAAGGTCAGGCCTTTTAGATCTGTCAAAGAGCTATGGGAGAAGCTCATTGAGATAAATGAGGGATCCAAAGAATCAAAGAGTGCTAAGGACTTGTTGATCGGACAACTTCAAGCCTTTGCCATGAAGACTCATGAAACCGTAAGTCAAATGCATGGAAGGTTCAAAGAGATTGTAAATGGACTTCACATCATAGGTGAGAAGTTAGATAACCGAGATTTGATAAGGTATATTCTTCATGCTTTTCCTAGGACCACCTTATGGGCATCAATGGTTGATGCTATTAAGGTTTCTAGAGATCTTTCCCTAGTTAAAATTGATGAATTATTTTGTGAATTTGAATTACATGAGCAAACTAACATGTCTTCCAAGGAAAAAGGGTTAACTCTCATTGCAGAAAAAAAAGGAGAAAAAGAAGAATGAGAAGAAGGAAGTTTCCTCATCATCCGAGTCGGAGCATGAGTCAAGTAGCGACGAAGGATTGTTGGCTAATGAGATGGCTCACCTTGTTAGAAAGTTGTTTAGGAAAACAAAAGGATTCAAGAATAGGGATGCAAGGAAAATGTATCAATCTTCAAGAGGTAAGTCAAGTAGTAATTTAAATTTTAATACTAATGTGATTTGCTATGGATGCAATAAAAAGGGGCATACCAAGCCAAATTGCTCGAAGCTAAAGGAGGAGGAAAAAGAGAAGAAGAAGAAGGAGGCTATGGTGGACTAAACCACAAGGGACACTCAAAGTGTGGAGGACTCATCCGACGATGATGAGATTTGACACATCACACGTCATATGACACTCATGTCTTTGGGGGATGACACCGAGGGCTCGAGTCAAGAAGAATCTTCTTCTAGTGATGAATCGTCATCTAGTGACGATGAGGTAAGGGATTCTCCCCAAGTAGAATTATTGTATAAAAATATTTCATACCTTAATAATGCACTAGATAGATCTAAATCTAAGGTTAAGAATTTGAAAATAGAAATAAAGGCAATTAGAAATGAAGAACCTTCATGTGTTGATTCATGCATGCTTAAGAATGAAAATGAAAAACTTAAGGATGAAGTTTGTGAACTATGGACATGTTTAGAAAAGTTCACTAGTGGCTCAAAATACCTTGATATGATTCTTAGGGACCAAAGAGCTGTTTACAACAAAACCGATATATGATACATGTCACGCCCCGAGAGTATGCCGAGCCGAAAACAAATGGATAGCATCTCCCCTATACATGACACCATATCCTGTTGATATAAGGCCTTTTGACCACAATCACAACAACATATACATATATGTATAACCAAAATCACAGCGAAAATCATCACAATAGAGTTAAAAACTTGACATTACTGCATACCGGTATGACTAACACCAAAATGAGAAAGTACCGTAACAAAATCAGAAAAAAATCGGTACAACACCAACAGTGTCCAACACTACAAACCATCATATGAAACCGAATCCATAACAAAACCCCCACAATAAACCAAAAGCCAGGACCCTCGGAAGTGAGATGAGATGATGCCAGCCAACGATGCTCCAAGCCCATCACAAAGTCGACTACCTATTACCTGGGCGACAGGAAACTCAGGGTCTGTGGTGGTGAGTATAAAACTCAGTGGTAATAAGAATAGAAGTGCATGCATAATATATATATCACATCCGAGTCAACAATATACTGTCTAAAGGTATAATAGATATACACTAGTATGATATAACAACTGTATAACCAACTGATCAACAATAATAGCAAAGGGTATTGACGTACCTGAAGATCAGCAACGGTGCAACTCATACAACCTGAGTATAAGTGCCATAATACAACACCTACAATATGGTAGAGTAATACTAACTCTATAATCACAAAACCGCCATACTAACATTCTATGACAAATACAACAATGAACCGGGTCTATCCCGTATCACCTCAAGGTATGGGTCAAAGGTATACAATAGTTTGACCAACTCAATACTGGTAATTCACACACGACCATATAGAATATGCAAGTAGAATGCAAGATGACGTACAATTAAATGCAGCAAGCATAGCTCAAACAAATGCAACATCACAACGATTATATATATAGACTCTATCTATATATATTCACATCACACTCAACTATATATATATATATATATATATATATGGCCTAGGTGGCATGACATGACAACTGTCCCAACTCAACAACAACCACCACTCTCGAGTGGCCGAGTGGGTAGTATGAACAAGTAGCCTATAAGCGTAAAGATCTAGCTACACAATGGGGGTCCCTCCTGTTGGCCACTCCGACTGTCACTACCTATGAGTGGTTGAATCCATGCACCCAGGACAACTGCTCGCTACTCCAACAACCACTGTCAATAGTGGGGCGAGTGTGGAAAACAAATGCTCTGCCCTCACACTAGTTACTCCTCCACGAGTAACCTGAGAGGCAGGATGACTGATGACCCTCTTAACATTGGGGAGACCAAGTCGTTAGCATGCATGTAAATGACATAAATGCACAGTCACACATATATACATCCACCGCAGACTCTCTATTCTACAGAGAGTCATACTCAACTGATCAACACACTCTCTATCATACAGAGAGTCATACTCAACTGATCAACACACTCTCTATCCTGCAGAGAGTTATACTCAACTGATCAACACACTCTCTATCCTGCAGAGAGTTATACTCAACTGATCAACACACTCTCTATCTTGCAGAGAGTCATACACAACTGATTAACACACTCTCTATTCTGTAGAGAGTCATACTCAATTGATCACAACCAAGCTAGGACCACCAGTCCGTAGTGACACCCTATCTACAATCCACATAACCATACATAAACACATGATCCGAAATGGATACGTGATCCATAACTGTCATACCACATAAGGAATGTACTATGACAATCAACTCTACATCTAGGTCATCACCCATCCCCTAGATGAATTGTCTAAATTGCACAATTCAGATCTACAATCGAATTTAGCTACGTACACGTAGGTAAACCACTAAAGTGTTAGGACCTATGCGCCCACTAGAGGGGGGTGAATAGCGTTGTCATCGCTTCGATGGAATTCGATCGCATGCTTGCTACAATTATATTAGTATGCAACGGAAATAGAAATAATACAATACAAAATGCACAAACACACAATAACACCAAGATATAACATGGTTCGGAACCTCAAGGTTCATACTCCACGGATTGTGCTCAAAATGTGCTCTAGCGATGAAACCAACACCACTAAACAATAATACTCTTTCTCGACAACACGTCGAAGGTGGAGAAACCTCTTACAAGAGATTACACTAAGTAATACAATAAATGCAAGCAAATACAAGTATGAAATATAATACAAATAAAGAAAAATACTTTACAAGAGATCTTTGATTGCTTGCTTTTGGTTGCTTGAGAATAGCCTTGAAGGTTTGAATTGCAGTAGCAAATCCCCTCCAAATCGCCTAAAAGAACCATACCAAAATCCTTCTCCACAAGCTCCTTTTAAAGCTTCACCTCGGGCTGGATTTTGCCTAGCAGTCGACTGATCGAGACCATCAGTCGACTGCTCCTGTAGCCGTTATCCCACAACGGCCCGAGCCACGTTGGATAAGTTCAAACAAATAGACCATCAGTCGACTTATCATGCCTATCAATCGACTGATCGAGTCATCACTCAACTATCAAACCCTAACAGTCGACTCGGGAACTTTTCGTCCCCAAAAACCCGACCAATAGTCGACTGATCGCCATATCAATCGACTGCTTAGGCCGTCATTCGACTGCCCAATGATGCCAGTTGACTGCTAGGCCATTTCCTGCAGTCGAACACCAGTCGACTCACATCAGTTGACTGCCTATAATATCAGTCGACTAATAACCTCATCCATGAGGTTTTCACATCAAGTATGATGGCCTCATACTTGCTAGACCACCCTTAGTCTAGACCTAAGTCTTCTGGCCACCTCTGTCAGTCTCACGCCTATCGAATCCCTTCAAGTCATCCATGACTTGTTCATCTATACGCTAGCCTTCAAGTGCTTCCATCGGCTATTGTCATGCTAAGTTGGTCTATACCGCCAAAGCACATTGGGCTTACGCTACCAAGACTCCCGCTTGGACTTTACGCCACCAACCATTAGACTTATGCTGCCAAGACTACACCCTTGGACTTTACGCCGCCAATATCAAACCCCTTGGACTTTCCTTGCCAACCCATGTTGGACTTTCTATTTTCCAAGTACCCAAGACTTGAACTTTCTATGCCAACCCATGTTGGACTTTCCAATTGCCAAGACTCAAGCTTGGACTTTCCCTTGCCAAGACCCATGCTTGGACTTTCCAACATATGGTCAACCATATAGTCAAACAATGGTCAAACCATCGTCAAACATCAAGATACCACTCGAGTCCAGTCAATCATGACCTAGGTCGATTGAACCAATAATCTCCCCAAAACACTGTCAAACATTAATGTCAAACATCAAAACACTACTCGAGTCAAACTCGAGTCTGGTCAATCGTGACCTGGGCCGATTGCACCAATATATAGGTCAACTTACCATAACCTCTATAATTCATAATAATGATGAATGAATAGATAACAAAAATGACAGAGCATTTAAGTGCAAAGGCAAGTATCAAGCATAAGAAAAACTAGAGTGGAGTCAAAATCAAAGTGACAAATATGCAATCACATGCATCAGGGTTTAGTTACTACCTGACCAGGGTAAGAAATATTACCCACCTGCTATAATGCTCGAAATAATAAAATCTTCACGCCCTCGGACCTGTATTGCATCCACATCCTGCAATATTGCAAATATAATTAGATTATATTGCCAACTCTAGTATTAAGATAAAAAACCTAGTGGGTTAAGTTATCCACTTAGCCGATCTATCCCTTTCCTTAATCCCATATACACTATAATAAAGATCAATCCATATCGAAATTAACTAAGCTAATCTCATGTGGATTCAACCTTTTACACTTAATCTGATGTAATAGTATCACCAACAAAATTAGTTATAAATCTAATCCATAATCACAACACTTACATTGCAGCTGCCCCATACTGTATTTAACTCCAATTTCATATCGTGGATCTGATCTACACTTACCCAGTACAACCTCTTTGATTAGAGTATAGATATCCAATCTGGATCAATCAGATTGTTTTGCAAGCAATCCCTATTCAGATCACCTTCCTCACCTAGGAATCACAATATATCATAGCTCTAACAAGATCCTTGCCCATTCACAGTCAAGAACAGAGCATCACCTAGCTCATCCCATAACCCACAGTTCACACAAATTCAAGGGCCTAATCCACCCTATTTAGAATTCTTTGCTTAACCCATCTCCATCCACTGTTTCATAGCCGGCTCAACTCTCCAATACCATCCCATACACAAAACACCCTTGCTCACCACCGTACAACCATCAAAACTCCAACTCACAGCCACTCCAAGCTTACCTCAACGAAACAACCCCTTCACATCCTCACACAATCACAGTCGACCAAAAACTCTAACTCACAGCCGCACAACCAACTCCATCGAAAGGAAATCCACCCCGAATCGACCAACATCAGATAAAGAGAAGTTAATTCGAGTTATACTTGCGATGAGAGCCTCCCCCAATCTGCTTGGTTCGTCGGAACACCTAACGCCAACACCGCTGCCCTTGCTTCCGCGAAAATCTGAGTTAAACGCACAAGAAACGTGTTTCAAAGATGGATCTCTTCCGATATCGAGGGAAAACAAGGAAGAACAACTCCTTACCTTGCTCCATCTTTGATTGGGAAGAACAACTCCCAATTCACAATGCTGCCGACCTGAATCTTCCCGACCCTTGCTCGCCCACTACTCCCGCATGCCCGCGAAGGTCATCAAGGCCAATGGATGCTGCCTACCGCGAAGTAGACGCCGAGAGGAAGAAGAAGAGGGCTCGACAGTCATGGGTTGTGGAAGAGCAGAGAAGACGAGAGGCACGCGCGGTGAGGAAGTGAAATCAATGTCGCGGTTAGGAAAAGAACTCGCAGAAGGGAAGAAAGGAAAACATTCGGGAATAAAGAGCGACGACGAGAAACACAGCAATGACTTGACGTTAAGAAAAATGGAGCAGGTCGGGTTTGAGAAAGTGGGTCGGGTCCATTAACGGGTTGGGTTTAATTAAACCTAGATTCATTCAATTAAACCCATAAGATTCAAACCTAGGTTAGGTTTAAATTAACTCCTAACAATGCATCATTAAATTTAATTTATCCCAATAATATTACTCATTTAGCCATCTATTTGCGGTATTTTATATTCTCCCCCACTTAATAAAATTTGGTCCCTAAATTTTGTACTTAAATGTAAGAACCAATACAAGAAATTTCTAGAATCATCACATACCTCAGGTGAACAGATGAGGGTATTGAACTTAGATAGTATCTTTTAGTTCCCATTTAGCCTCCTCATTAATATGATGTTGCCATCCAACCTTTACAAGTTGGATGGTTTTGTTCCGCAATTGTCGCTCTTTGCGACCAAGAATTCACACTGGAATCTCCTCATAGGTCGCATTAGGCTGAAATGGGATTGGTACCTCCTTCAGAACATGATCAGAACGCGACACGTATTTCCTCAGCATAGAAACATGAAATACGTTATGACCGCAAGTGTTGGAGGTAAAGCCAACCGATAAGCTACACCCCCAATCCACTCCAATCTCAAATAGACTAATGTAGTGTGGAGCTAATTTTCCTTTTAGACCAAATCTTTTAACTCCTTTTGTAGGTGAAACACGCAGAAATACATGATCCCCAACTGAGAATTCCAAAGGCCTTTGCCTCAGGTCTGCGTAACTCTTCTGTCGATCTTATGCCTCCGATAATCGCCATTTGGTGATGCGCACCAACTCTGCATCATGCTGGATATTCTGTGACCCCAACAACTGTCGCTCCCCAACCTCCTCCCACAACAAGGGAGATCTACAGGGTCTGCAGTATAATGCCTCGAAAGGAGCCATCTGAATAGAAGAGTTATAGCTGTTGTTATAGGGAAATTCTACTAAATGAACGTGGTCCTCCCAACTGCCTCCGAAATCCATAACACAAGATCTCAGCAAATCCTTCAATGTCTGAATGGTACGCTCAGACTGTCCATATGTCTGCGGATGAAATACTATACTAAGTCGAAGCTCTATGCCCACGACCTGTTGTAGACTCTGCCAAAATCGCGAGGTAAATTGCGGATCTCTATCAGATATGATACTCAAAGGCACCCCATGCAGCCTGATAATCTCTCGATAGTACAACTCTGCCAGACGATCCAATGGGTCTGTCCCACAAATATGAAGGAAATGAGTTGATTTGGTTAGTCTATCCATAATCACCCAAATCGCATCATGTCCTTTATGAGTTCTAGGCAATCTTGTAACGAAATCCATAATGATATGCTCCCACTTCCATTCCGGAATTGGAATTTCCTGAAACAACCCAGCGGGTTTCTGATGTTCAGCTTTCACTGCTAACATATTAAACATCGTGCAACAAAATCTAATGTAACTCCGAAAACCACTATCCTCCTCGGAGTCAGAAAAATAGTTTCTCACAAGAGAATCTACTGTCCAAAATCCACTCTATCACCCAGAATTGGAAGTGACTAGGAGACTATAATGACCAATCTCCCTTGTTATATCTGAAGGGAGGAAACTTCGCTTCCCACTTCAACTCAATCGCTTGTTCATGGCAATCCCGTCTATGTCCCCGGATAAAAAAAATTAATCCTTGACAAAGAGGGATTACCCAAGAAACCGTTCCATCGTCGTGCTATTCGATTAGAGTGGTCACTTGAACAAACTTGTTGTTCAAGCAACCTACCTCTATTCTTTGATTAGCCGCAGAATAAACGATGTACGGATCGCCGGTTATTGTGTTTGTCTTCGGGGTCCAAGTAAATTAGCCACATATAATTGAAAATAATTATAGACATAATACAAAAGAACACTTAATCAAAATAAACAAGCTTATACCTCTTGATCTTCTATTGTATGTCCTTCCTCCTTTTGGACATCGTGTGGGAGATGATCTTTCAAAAGTCGAAGCCTCCTAGATCACATTCTTCCCTTCCTTGCTCGCTCCGAACAAAGAGAAGAATGAAACAAAACTCTTGTCCTATCTAGGACCGACCACCAAGCTCCAAGATTGATGTTGCCGCCGGCCAAGGAGTGGATGAAGAAGATGGAGTGGGCGGCGACCAAGAGCTCCAAGGGAAGAACCCTAACCTTTGTTGCCGCCGGCAAAGGATGAATAAAGGAAGGGGATGAGCACTGGCCAAGGTTGAGGGGAAGATGATGGGCGTCGGCTACACCTTAGGAAGAGAAAGGAAGCAAACCCTAATCTTACACCTTGTTGCCGCCCAAGCCAAAACCCTAACCCTAGCCGCCCAATGCTTGCCGCCCCAAACCCTAGAAGCCTTGCCGCCCAACTCCAAAACCTAATCTCTCAAGATTATACATGCCCAAGCCTTGGCCCTCCTTTTATAGAGCTAGGCTTAAGCCTCCTTTTAATCTCTACCGTCGGATCTAGAGATTTAATCTCAACTATCGGATCTAGAGATTTAATCTCCACCGTCGGATCTAGAGTTTTAACCTCAACCGTCGAATCTAGAGTTCCATTTTCCTCCATTGGATATAGGTTCCATGAGGGTTTTAATAGGCTATAATAGGGACCATGAGGAGGAGTTGGATCTTGGCCACCCAATGGATCAAGCCCACATAAAGTCTGATCCATTAATGATAATCTATTCCACTAGAGGATTATCATTGATCTACCTCACCAACCCCATTAATAAATATGGGCTCCATATATTATTTATACAAATGTCTCCCCGTATTTAAGATCTCGAATATTCATCAATTAATTAATTTACTGACAATTAATTAATCAACATCTAACTCCATGAGTAGTACCACTCAACCTTATCATCATGCCGGACCAAGTCCACCTGTAGGGTTTACATGATGAACCTTATGAGCTCCTCAAGGGGACATCATCATCCTAATATATAGGACATGGTTTCCTCCTACAATCAATGACACACCATATAAATAATATCATTTCCCAACTTACCGAGCCTATCGATTTACTCTATAAATCTCGTCCATTGGTAAATCAAAGAAATAAATACTAAGTATATGTGCCCGTTATTATATCGGGATTAAGAGCATGTACACCATAATATCCGAGGTTCGATTCAATTATGTAGTCAGCAATAAATCGAATCATCTCTAAGTCGGTTCTGCTCAATACACACAAAGTGTACTAGTGTAATTCTATGGTCAAGACAAACCAATACCAAATCACACTACAACCATACCAATGGTTTGTCCAAAACCATCTCGGTTGTGAGCCTTTATTTATGCTTTACAAGGAACTAATAACATGATCTCCTGTGTGACACTACACACCATGTTATCTACAATGTAATGTATCAAACAAATATGCATAACCATAAATATGCAAACAATGATCATGTGATTCTTATTTCAAAAATAAAGATGTTCATACAAAAGGTAGACTTTTCAGTATACATCCCAACAATATCTGTCCGTATTCTTGATGCAGTGAGCATCACTCCTTAGTTTTGATGTATGAACCACAGTTAAATGTTAGGATTCATGATGTGTGTAATTCATGTTACATTTTGGGTATTAAATATGCATGCATTTCATCCCATTTTATATTTTAGTCATGTATTTTGTTATGATTTAGTCAAGTTTAACATATTTTGGACAAAGAAACTGTTTTGGGGTATTTTTCATGTTAACAGGGTGAAGAATCGGCAATTATCGAGGCGTATCAGAATAACACAGACGTGCCATCAGAGACACATCCGTGTCGAGCCTCCAGACCTCAACACACCTCGGGTGTGTTAGCCGACACGCCACGCTCCAAGCCCGACACGCCTGTGCCCTCCATTGGCATGGGTGTGTCGCCCTATTTTTTGCTTTCCTTTTTTTTGCATACAACACGATGAAGCCCGAGATTTTTGCTTTAATTGAAGAATTTTTGTCTTAATTGAAGACCAAGCCAAGGCTATAAAAGAAGATGGATTCTAACCCTAGAGAGGGGCGGTGGAATTTGAAGAAAGAGGACAAAGTCGACGGCGGAGGAACACAACGAACGATGGCGTTAAGGATTGTAATTTCTTTATTTGGAAATTCTTATACAGCTATGGAGTAGTGTCTTGTAATCTTAGGATGGGGGAGTAGCCCTTGATGATTTATGATAGTTGATTGAATCTCTTCTACTTGAATTGTCGTTTGTTTAGTTTCTTATCGATAAATCTAAGGAACCTTGGGGAAGTACCTAACAGTGAACCCAAGTTCCCAAAACCTAGATCCAAACTAGGGATTAACTCCTACCAAGTATCGATAGCGTATCTATGAGGGCTTGCGGGAATCATTGATGATTCCTTAGCTGATTATGGTCCCGTGTGCAAACCTATCATGAAAAAATTTAGTCTCTAGAGGAACTCTTATGGACTTAATGGATCTATCAAATCCAATTCTTACCAAGTAACGGTAGGAAGACTAGGGAGGTTTGTGGGGGTCTCATGATAGGTCCCCTTAGCTGATTATGATCACCTACGCTCAAATACAGTGATAGGGAAATTGAGTTTGATAGGTACAATTGGCGTACACCTCGAAAGGGGCCATTGATTTACCTTAGGATAGGTTCTATCAAAACAACTCTAAGGAGTAGGAGAGAACATAATCATCTGATAATCGTTGATGCGGTGAAACCCATTTCCTGAGATTCCCCTCAATTATTGACTTTTAGCTCGTTCTTCTCATTCGTTGCTCTTGACTTCTTAGTTTCTTTACTTAATTCACAAGTTTGATTTGACTAGATAACTTGGTATCACGATCATTCGGTAATTGACCCAATCTCTGTGGGAACGATATTTTTATTACTTGATGACAACTATGCACTTGCGAAAATCGACACATCAAGTTTTTGGCGCCGTTGCTGGGGATTGACACTCAATATTGAATTGAGCATGATTTAGTTAATCTAGATTTCTGTTTCTATTTTTATTCTTTTGTCTATTCTGAATTCTTGTTTTGGAAGTTTCTCCTGTTGTTACATGCACAGATTTAATAGGGAAACTCTCGAAATCGATCCTGAGATAGAGAGAACGTTCCTTTCTAGAAGATGACTCCAGCAACAACAAGAAGAAAATTTGAACTCTAACATGGCCGATCAGAACGAGAATAAACCTTTAAGGGATTACACAATGCCTAGTACAAGGGGATTGAGATCAAGTATTAGAAGACCCCCTATTGAAGCGAACAATTTTGAATTGAAACTGGCTCTACTTTCCATGGTCCAACAACATAAATTTGGAGGAGCGCCCACTGAAGATCCTAATCTGCACTTGGAAGTATTTTTAGAATTTTGCGAAACTTTAAAACTGAATGGAGCCTCAACCGATGCTATTAGATTGCGCTTGTTTCCTTTCTCATTGTGGGACAAAGCTAGAGCGTGGTTACACTCTCTTCCAACGAACTGCATAACTACATGAGATCAACTGGAGCAAAGATTTCTAGACAAGTATTTTCCACCAAGCAAAACTGTAAGTCTTCGTCATCAAATCACTAATTTTGCACAGAAGGATGGAGAGACATTATTTGAAGCTTGGGACAGATTTAAGGGATTACTACAGTAATGTCCTCATCATGGGCTGGAGAAATGACTCATTGTTCATACTTTCTATAATGGAATCTCATATGCCACTAAAGTTTCTCTTGATTCTACTGCAGGAGGAGCTCTCATGAACAAAACGTTGGATGAAGCATTTGAGATCATCGAGAATGTGGCAATGAATTCTCACCAATGGGCTACAAAACGAGGGTGTCCGATTAGAACGTCAGGTAAGTATGAGGTAAATACTCTCGATTTACTCAGCGCTAAAGTTGATGCATTAACTCAAAAGCTCGAACATTTTAATGTATCAACTGTAAACTCATCTAATGTCACTTGTGAGATTTGTGGTGTAATAGGACATATGGCCACAAATTGCCAAATCCTACACGCACCATCATCGGGAGCAGGGGTTGAGCAAGTAGATACGCTGAATAATTTTAATCAGAAGCCGAATTGTGACAACCCTTATTCAAACACGTACAATCCCAGTTGGAGGAATCATCCCAACTTTTCGTATCGAGCCAACCAAAATTCTTCTGGACAAGACAATTTTAGAGCACCTTCGGGATTTCAACCAGGGCCCAAGTCAAATCTAGAGAAGATGAAGAAAAATTTTATAACATGCCAAGGGAAGATAAACGATGAATTTCGACAGCATATTATAGAATTTAATCAGCAACATCAAAATAATACCGAGGCGATTAAGCAATTGGGAAGCAAGGTTGATAATTTGACTAATCACACAAGAATGTTGGAGAATCAAATTTCTCAAATTGCTAGCTCTACATCTAGGATGCCCAGTAGATTTCCTAGAAATTCAGAAGTAAACCCAGCTGAACATTGTAATTCTATAAGTTTGAGAAGTGGAAGAATTTTAGAAGGAGGTAAGAAGGCAGAACCACCTACCAAAGCTCAACAAGCCCCACCCGTGCTCAACAACACAGGTGTGCCGGAGTTTGAAGAAGTGGCCATGCCCAGCAGCACACCTGTGTTGAACGATTTTGAGATAGGCAGTCGACAACACACCTAGGGTGTGTTATCAAACACACCCGTGTCGGGTGATGCCCATAAGCGCACCCAGGGTGTGTCAGCCGACACATCCATGCCGGGTCGCTCCAGCAGCCAACATGACCCAGCCGAGCCAGATGACACAACCATGTGGCACAAAGAGTCGAGAACATATAAGCCTCCGATTGTAGGGATGTATACTGAAAAGTCTATCTTTTGTATGAACATCTTTATTTTGAAATAAGAATCACATGATCATTGTTTGCATATTTTTATGGTTATGCAATATTGTCTCATACTTTACATTGTAGATAACATGGTGTGTGGTGTCACACAGGAGATCATGTTATCGGCCCCTTGGAAAGTATAAGTAAAGGCTCACAACCGAGATGGCTTTGGACAAACCATCGGAATGGTTGTAGTGTGATTTGGTATTGGTTTATCTTGACCATAGAATCACACTAGTGCACTTTGTGTGTATTGAGCAGGACCGACATAGAGGTGATTCGATTTATTGCTGACTACATAATCGAATCAGACCTTAGATATTATTTAGTACATGCTCTTAATCCCGATATAATAACGAGCACATATACTTAGTACTCATCTCTTTGATTTACCAATGGGCGAGATTTATAGATTAAATCGATAGGCTCAGTAAGTTGGGAGATGATATTATTTATATGGTGTGTCATTGATTATAGGAGGAAACTGTGTCCTATATGTTAGGATGATGATGTCCCCTTGAGGAGCTCATAAGGTTCATCATGTAAACCCTGCAGGTGGACTTGGTCCGGCAAGATGAAAAGGTTGAGTGATACTACTCAAGGAGTTAGATGTTGATTAATTAATGGTCAGTAAATTAATTAATCGACGGACATTCGAGATCTTAAATACGGGGAGAAAATGTAAAAATAATATATGGAGCCCATATTATCATATGGGGGTTGGTGAGGTAGATCAATGATGAACCTTTAGTGGATTGGATCATCATTAGTGGATCGGACTTTATGTGGGCTTGATCCATGGGTGGCCAAGACCCAACTCCTCCTCATGGTCCCTAATGTAGCCTATTAACACCTCATGAAGCTTAGATCCAATGGATAGAAACAAAACTCTAAGATCCATTGGTAGAGATCAAATCTCTAAGATCCGACGGTTGAGATTAAATCTCTAGATCTGACGGTTGAGATTAAATCCCTAGAACCAATGGAGGAGATTAATTCATGACTTATCCCTAACTCTATAAAAGGAGGGCATGGGGAGTGGTCGTGGATTACATGAGGAATAAGAGGAGAGCTAGGGTTTGGGCGGCAAGGAGCAATCCTATTTGAGATAGGATTGGGATTAGGGTTTTGAGGCTAGGGTGGCACCAAATAAGGAAGGTTCTTTCTCTCTTCTTCTTCCTCTTTGGGCCAACGTCCAGCAGCCTTTTCCATCTCTTTTCCAGCCTTGGCCGGCGCCCAAAGTCCCCTTCTTCTTCTCCTTAGGTGGTGGAAACAAGATATAGGGTTTCCCTTGGTGTCTTGGTAGTTTTCCACCATCTCCTTCTCCTTCTAGTTGGCCGGCGGCAAGGGCTTTGATAGCTCTTTGTTGGTTGAGTTTTGGAAGGAGAAAAACATTGTTTCTTTTCTTCCTCTTGCTTGGGAAAAGCAAGGAAGGAAGTTTTTGCGATCTAGGAGCTTCGACTTTTGGTGGATCGTCGCCCACACGACGTCCAAAAGGAGGAAGGTCATACATTAGAAGACCAAGAGGTATATCTATTCTTCTTTCTCTTTTATTCATTGCTTGTTTTTGTTTTACAAATATAAGCATGTTATATTTATGTAAATGGCTAAATAATACTTGGATCTCGAGTATAAATACAAAAACCGGCGATCCGAACATCGTCTATTCCGTGGCTACTCGTAGAATAGAGGAAGGTCGCTTGAACAACTAGTTTGTTCAAGTAACCTCTCTAAACGAATAGCACGACGATGACTTGGTTGCTTTGGGAATACCTTTTGTCTAGGATTAAATTTTTTAATCCGGGGACATCGAAGGGATCACCATGGTCAAGCAACCGAGGCGAAGGGGAAGCGAAGTTTCCCCTCATGGACTCGACAAGGGACATCCCTTCAAATGGTATCAGAGCCAAGGTTTCCGGTTTTGTGTGTTTAGGATTCGGTTAATTTTTATGCACTTTTTCATATATTATATGTGCCGGATAATAGTAGGATATGCGTAGTTTAACTCTTTGGTTGAAGGCATAAGATCCGACTATTATGGCCATGTGTGTGTATGTGATTGTATGTGTGTAAATATTTATTTTGTTGAATCCTCGGGGTTGACGAGGCTAGTATTTAGTTTTTGTAAATTAAATACGACATTGTTTAGCCACTCTTTATTTTATTTTACTTTCGATCTAGATTTCATGTACACTCCCTCGTGGAGTATAGGATCGATGGATGTAAATTAAAATAGATTTTAGTCTCGGCTCGGATCTCCGGATGGCTCGTACATGGCGTAGGAGGAGCGGACGAGATGGCGATGCGACGGGAGTCATATTGAAGACAAAAGCCATAATAGTTGGGAAATAATTTATTTTTCATATTTATTACTTTTTGTTTGATATGCATGTCGTAGGCTAGGAAAATTCCTCAATTTCAAATTACTAAGTGGGAGAGGGATATTTTTATAAATTCCCGCGGCCTCCATTACAATTTGACAAGTGATGCAAACAAACTTGCGCGTCGGCTCTGAGTGCCTTCCTCCCTGCGAATGGATTTGTTTGCAGATCACTAGGTCAAATAATGGTTATAGGAAATTATCTAGGAGCGTGTGTACTTCCACAGCGGTAAGGCACATAATCCGAAATAATTCCCTTAGTATCGTGTAATGGTGCACACTTAGATGCAAATAAAAGTATCCTCCCCATCGGAGTCACTGCTTTTATTTGTAGGGCCAAAGAGGAACCAACTATTAATTTTATTTGTCAAAAAGTAAGGTTGACAAGATAATAAAATTAATGGGTAAAACCTCCTCTTGCAAATGTAGAATTCGTATACGTCCACACTGCGTGGCATGCGATATTCTTGGTGTTTTGAGGTGTTGGTTGATTTCGGAATTTTATTGTTTTGAGGAATCAATAATATTTGAAATCTAATATTTTGTTCATTGTGATTCTTAGGATTTTCAAATGGCTTTCAACCCACTTGCTGTGATATTAAAAGAAATAAACTTACTGTACCCAAATAATATTGATTGGAAAAGAAATTTGGATAGTGTCTTAACTGTCGATGAGTGTCCTCCTAGGCCTGCGGATGATTCTGGGGAAAAGGAACTTTTCGGATACCAGAATCGGGCTGCTAGGCAGGAAGCCATGGTTGCTCAGAAGGTTTCTACTTCTAAGCCGAAAGGCAAGAAGAAGAAGAAACAAGGTGGAGCAAAAATGGCGGGTGGACCTCAGGGAGGAGTGAAGAAGCCGAAAGGCAAGTGCTTCACTTGCAAACAGACTGGACATGGGAAGAAAGACTTCCCCAACCTAAAGCAGAACAAAGGTATATCTTCTGCCTTAGTCGTTGAAACATGTTTAGTGGTGTTATCTACCGGTACCTGGTATGTAGATACGGGAGCCACTGATCATGTCTGTAATTCTTTGTAGGGGTTCCAGGAAACCCGACAACTAGCTGAAGGAGAAATTACTGTCTACATGGGCAATGCTACAAAGGTAGTGACTATTGCAGTGGGAGACGTTCATTTATCGTTAGATAGAAATAAAGTTTTGGTTTTGAGAAATTGTCTTTATGTACCTACATTTAGAAAGAATTTGATTTCGGTTTCTAAATTGATTATGGATGGATATTCTGTTTCTTTTAATGACAAAGTTGTTATAAAAAGAAATAGAGAGATTATCTGTTCAGGTACATTGGTTGGCAATTTGTATACTCTTGAACCAAAAGCTCCCACGATGCATATAGAAGTAAATAACTCATCTTCTAATTCCAATAAGAGAAAAGAACCTTCGAAGATGAACCAGACATATCTTTGGCATCTAAGGCTTGGTCATATTAACCTGAGTAGAATTCAAAGGTTGATAGCTGATGGACCTATGGGTTCATTAGTGGTGGAGGATCTCCCAACCTGCAAATCTTGCTTGGAAGGTAAAATGACCGAGAGGCTTTTCAAGGCCAAGGGGTATAGAGCCAAAGATGTGTTAGAATTGGTTCATACTGATTTGTGCGGTCCTATGTCTATCCAGGCTAGAGGTGGTTTTGAATATTTCGTCTCTTTTATAGACGATTATTCAAGATATGGATGCATTTACTTGATGCGCCGCAAGTCTGAATGCTTTGACAGGTTCAAAGAATTCAAGGCTGATGTGGAGAACCGTCAAGGTAAAAGTATCAAGACCCTATGATCTGATCGTGGTGGTGAGTACCTCTTGGGAGAGTTTAGGAATTACTTATCAGAGGCTGGGATTCAATCCCAATTGTCTGCACCTGGCACACCCCAGCAGAATGGTGTAGCGGAGCGAAGGAATATGACTCTTATGGAGATGGTTAGATCGATGATGAGTTATTCTGAGTTGCCAGATTCGTTCTGGGGGTATGCGCTGGATACGACAATGTATATTCTGAACTTGGTTCCATCTAAATCAGTGCCTTCTACCCTCGTAGAATTGAGGACTGGGCGAAAGCCTAGTCTGAGACACATTCGGATATGGGGGAGTCCAGCACATGTGCTGAAGGGAGATGCTGGTAAGTTGAAATCTCGTACAGAAGTACGCTTGTTTGTTAGCTACCCTAAGGGAATGAAGGGTGGTTTGTTCTATAGTCCTAGGGATCAGAAGGTGATCGTGAGTACGAATGCCAGATTTCTAGAGGAGGACTATGTGATGAACCACAAGCCCACTAGTAGGATTGTTCTTGAGGAGCTAAAAGGGGAAGTCACTTCTTTAGTACCACCAGTACAAGAGGATATACCGCATGTCACTGCACTGCGTGTCACAGAGGATACACAGGTGATACCTCGTCGTAGTGGGAGGGTTGTGAGACAACCTGATAGATTCATGTTCTTGGGAGAATCTTCTGATTTGGTCCCTGGCGAACATGAACCTGATCCCTGGACATATGATGAGGCAATTCAAGATAAAGATGCAGTATCTTGGCAAAGTGCAATGAATGTTGAGATTGAATCTATGGATTCAAATCAGGTCTGGGAGCTAGTAGAACCACCCGATGGTGTAAAAACCATTGGATGCAAGTGGATCTACAAAAGAAAGAGAGGAATAGATGGGAAGGTTGAGACCTTCAAAGTGAGGCTTGTTGTGAAGGGGTATACTCAGAAAGAGGGTATCGATTATGAGGAGACCTTTTCGCCGATAACCATGCTTAAATCTATCCGGATTCTCTTATGCATAGCAGCTCATATGGATTATGAGGTGTGGCAGATGGATGTCAAGACATCTTTCCTGAATGGAAGTCTTGAGGAAAACATCTACATGAAGCAACCAGAGGGATTCATTGCTAAGGGCAAAGAGCATCTTGTATGTAAGCTTAATCGGTCCATTTATGGATTGAAGCAAGCTACGAGGTCTTGGAACATCCGGTTTGATGAGGTGATCTAGTCTTATGGATTTATTCAAAGTCCGGATGAGTCTTGTGTATACAAGAGATGTGACGGAAACGTAGTGGTATTTCTTGTACTATACGTAGATGACATTTTGTTGATTGGCAACAATATCAAGGTGCTATTGGACGTAAGGGTATGGTTGTCCAAACAGTTTGATATGAAGGACTTGGGAGAGGTGGGACACATCCTTGGGATAAAGGTTATAAGGGATCGCAGGAAAAGGATGTTGTGCTTATCCCAAGCTTCATACATAGACACGATTATGGAGCGTTTTAGCATGCAGAACTCCAAGAAGGGTTTTCTACCTTTCAGGCATGGAGTTCCTTTATCTAAGGAGATGTGTCCTAGATCATCTGAGGAGATAGAGGAGATGAAGGCGGTTCCTTATGCTTCGGCAGTAAGAAGCCTCATGTATGCGATGCTCATGCGAGACCGGATATACCTTTGCAGTGGGCATGGTCAGCGTGAATCGTCGAGTAATCCAGATGTGACATTGGTGCTGAAACATATATTGAAGTACCTGAGAAGGACTAGGGATTATATGCTGGT
Source organism: Wurfbainia villosa (assembly GCA_025175895.1). Taxonomy (NCBI): domain Eukaryota; kingdom Viridiplantae; phylum Streptophyta; class Magnoliopsida; order Zingiberales; family Zingiberaceae; genus Wurfbainia; species Wurfbainia villosa. Next base: position 112,292,184 of record CM045995.1, on the reverse strand, counting down.
TTACCGGGCACACCAATTACTCCCTGTGGGTTACACGGATTTCGACTTCCAATCTGATAGGGATAACAATAAGTCTACCTCAGGTTTTGTGTTTACTTTGGGAGGTGGAGCCATTGTATGGAGGAGTGTCAAGCAAAAGTGCGTGGCGGACTCCACTATGGAAGCTGAGTATGTGGCGGCCTCTGAGGCGGCCAAAGAAGCTGTATGGCTCAGGAACTTCCTGATGGACTTGGATGTGATTCCTGGTTTGGCCAGAACTATCACAATTTATTGTGATAATAGTGGTGCAGTTACAAACTCGAAGGAACCACGAGCCCATAAGGCTAGTAAACACATAGAGCGCAAGTACCACCTGATACGAGAAATCGTAAAGAGAGGAGAAGTTGCTGTGGCCAAGATTGCATCGGAGGATAACCTGGCAGATCCTTTCACTAAGGCCCTTCCGGCGAGAGCTTTTGATAGGCATGTGGAGGGAATGGGGATCAGATGTATGACACTTTGAGAATAGCATAGTCTTTTAGTATAAGTGGGAGATTGCAGGGATGTATACTGAAAAGTCTATCTTTTGTATGAACATATTTATTTTGAAATAAGAATCACATGATTATTGTTTGCATATTTTTATGGTTATGCAATATTGTCTCATACTTTACATTGTAGAAAACATGGTGTGTGGTGTCACACAGGAGATCATGTTATCGGCCCCTTGGAAAGTATAAGTAAAGGCTCACAACCGAGATGGATTTGGACAAACCATCGGAATGGTTGTAGTGTGATTTGGTATTGGTTTGTCTTGACCATAGAATCACACTAGTGCACTTTGTGTGTATTGAGCAGGACCGACATAGAGGTGATTCGATTTATTGCTGACTACATAATCGAATCAGACCTCAGATATTATTTAGTACATGCTCTTAATCCCGATATAATAACGAGCACATATACTTAGTACTCATCTCTTTGATTTACCAATGGGCGAGATTTATAGATTAAATCGATAGGCTCGGTAAGTTGGAAGATGATATTATTTATATGGTGTGTCGTTGATTATAGGAGGAAACCGTGTCCTATATATTAGGATGATGATGTCCCTTTGAGGAGCTCATAAGGTTCATCATGTAAACCCTGCAGGTGGACTTGGTCCGGCATGATGAAAAGGTTGAGTGGTACTACTCAAGGAGTTAGATGTTGATTAATTAATGGTTAGTAAATTAATTAATCGACGGACATTCGAGATCTTAAACATGGGGAGAAAATGTACAAATAATATATGGAGCCCATATTATCATATGGGGGTTGGTGAGGTAGATCAATGATGAACCTTTAGTGGATTGGATCATCATTAGTGGATCGGACTTTATGTGGGCTTGATCCATGGGTGGCCAAGACCCAACTCCTCCTCATGGTCCCTAATGTAGCCTATTAACATCTCATGAAGCTTATATCCAATGGATAGAAACAAAACTCTAAGATCCATTGGTAGAGATCAAATCTCTAAGATTCGATGGTTGAGATTAAATCTTTAGATCCGACGGTTGAGATTAAATCCCTAGAACCAATGGAGGAGATTAATTCATGACTTATCCCTAACTCTATAAAAGGAGGGCATGGGGAGTGGTCGTGGATTACATGAGGAATAGGAGGAGAGCTAGGGTTTGGGCGGCAAAGAGCAATCCTATTTGAGATAGGATTGGGATTAGGGTTTTGAGGCTAGGGTGGCACCAAATAAGGAAGGTTCTTTCTCTCTTCTTCTTCCTCTTTGGGCCAACGTCCAGCAGCCTTTTCCATCTCTTTTCCAGCCTTGGCCGGTGCCCAAAGTCCCCTTCTTCTTCTCCTTAGGTGGTGGAAACAAGATATAGGGTTTCCCTTGGTGTCTTGGTAGTTTTCCACCATCTCCTTCTCCTTCTAGTTGGCCGGTGGCAAGGGCTTTGATAGCTCTTTGTTGGTTGAGTTTTGGAAGGAGAAAAACATTGTTTCTTTTCTTCCTCTTGCTTGGGAAAAGCAAGGAAGGAAGTTTTTGCGATCTAGGAGCTTCGACTTTTGGTGGATCGTCGCCCACACGACGTCCAAAAGGAGGAAGGTCATACATTAGAAGACCAAGAGGTATATCTATTCTTCTTTCTCTTTTATTCATTGCTTGTTTTTGTTTTACAAATATAAGCATGTTATATTTCTGTAAATGGCTAAATAATACTTGGATCTCGAGTATAAACACAAAAACCGACTATCCGGACATCGTCTATTCCGTGGCTACTCGTAGAATAGAGGAAGGTCGCTTGAACAACTAGTTTGTTCAAGTAACCTCTCTAAACGAATAGCACGACGATGACTTGGTTGCTTTGGGAATCCCTTTTGTCTAGGATTAAATTTTTTAATCCGGGGACATCGAAGGGATCACCATGGTCAAGCAACCGAGGCGAAGGGGAAGCGAAGTTTCCCCTCACGGACTCGACAAGGGACATCCCTTCACCGATCCCATTCCCTCAGAGGCTGATTAAGGAGAAATTGGATGAACAATTCAGTAAGTTCCTCGAGGTAATTAGAAAGCTTTATATCAATATACCTTTTACAGAAGCTCTTCAACAAATGCCTACATACTCCAAGTTCTTGAAGGATATTTTAACCAATAAAAGAAAAGTTGAGGAGCATGTAACAATGGCTCTTACCGAAGAATGCAGCGCTTTAATTAAAAACATGGTACCTCCCAAGCTAAATGATCCAAGTAGTTTTTCTATCCCTTGCATAATTAATGACTCTAATTTTGATAAGGCTTTTTGTGATCTAGGTGCTAGTGTCAATCTAATTCCTCTTTCCATATGCAAGAAATTAGATTTGGGAGAAATGAAACTAACAACTATGGCCTTGCAATTAGCCGATCGCTCCATTAGATATCCTTTGGGAATCTTAGAAGATGTACCTGTGAAGGTGGGAAATTTTATTGTTCTCGCCGATTTCGTAGTGCTTGACATGGATGAAGACCCATGTATTCCACTCATTTTAGGGAGACCTTTCTTGGCTACTGCAGGGGCGATGATAGACGTCAAGAGCCATAAACTTTCACTTGCATTTGGAAATGATAAGATTGAATTCGATCTTTCAAAAGCTGTTAAACAACCTTCTGATCTCAATGTTTGTTGCAGGATTGACAGTTTCCAGTCAATTGCGTTAAAAGGAGCACAAGAACAAACTTATCTTGATAGACTCAAAAGGGATTTCGAGGATGAAGAGTCGAAGATTGTCGACCTTGACCTACCACCATAGGTAGAACTTAAGCCTCTTCCATCGACGCTCAGGTATGAATTTCTTGGCGAAAACTCTACTTATCCCGTGATCATTAATGCTAACTGAAATAGCGTAGATCGAGAAACTGATCAAGATGCTGAAAACACATAAGAACGTCATTGGATACAAGATTGATGATATAAAGGGAATTAGTCCTTCGGTTTGCATGCATAGAATTTTACTCGAAGATAACTATAAACCTTCAATAGAACATCAACGAAGGCTGAACCCGGTCATGAAAGAGGTGGTCAAGAAAGAGGTCCTGAAATTACTAGATGCAGGAATTATCTATCCTATATCCGATAGCGAATGGGTAAGTCCTATCCATGTGGTGCCTAAGAAAGGGGGAATAACCGTGATAAAAAATGCTACGAATGAGTTAATCCCCACGAGAGCGGTCACTGGATGGAGAATGTGTATTGATTATAGAAAATTGAACAAGGAAACTAGAAAAGACCACTTTCCTATCCCATTTATTGACCAAATGTTAGACCGGTTGGCAAAACATTCACATTTCTGTTACCTAGATGGATACTCTAGTTTCTACCAAATCCCCATCTATCCTAATGACCAAGAGAAAACAACTTTTACTTGCCCATATGGTACTTTTGCTTTCAGGAGAATGCCTTTTGAACTTTGCAATGCACCAGCCACTTTTCAGAGATGCATGGCTTCAATTTTTTTTCGATATGATCGAGAATATAATGGAAGTATTCATGGATGATTTTTCTGTATATGGTGAAAATTTTGATATGTGCTTATCTAATTTGGACAAGGTTTTGCAGAGATGCGAGGAAATGAACTTAATGCTCAATTGGGAGAAGTGCCACTTCATGGTGAGAGAAGGCATAGTGCTTGGGCACCTAGTTTCACAACGTGGTATCGAGATGGACATTGCTAAACCTGAAGTGATCAAGAAATTGCCTCCTCCAACCGATGTTAAGGGAGAGCATAGTTTTCTGGGACATGTGGGGTTTTACTGGCGGTTCATCAAGGACCTTTCAAAAATCTCAAAGCCATTGACTAATTTGCTTGTTAAGGATGTCGAGTTTCATTTTGATAATTCTTGTCTTGATGCATTTTTCAGGTTAAAAGAAGCATTGACAACCGCCCCAATAATGCAACCTCCAGATTGGAGTCTTCTTTTTGAAATTATGTGTGATGCAAATGATTTCGTTGTAGGTGTAGTTTTGGGACAAAGGAAGGACCTCAAGGTGTATGCAATTTACTATGCCAGTAAAACATTGGATGAAGCACAAGTGAATTATGCTACTACGGAGAAGGAACTCTTGGCTATAGTCTTCGCCTTCGATAAGTTCATATCTTATATCATTGGGTCTAAGGTGATAGTTTACACAGATCATGCAACCATAATGTACTTGTTGAGCAAAAAGGAATCCAAGCCAAGACTCATCCGGTGGATACTTCTTCTACAAGAATTTGATCTGGAAATTCGAGACAAACAAGGAACGGAGAACGTAGTTGCAGATCATCTATTGAGACTACTGTTGGAATGTATACTGAAAGCCTAGCTCTTTTTGTATGAACATTTTTATTTTGAAATAAGAATCACATGATCATTGTTTGCACTTTATATTTATTATATGTGTGCATATTGTCTGATATTTTACATTGTAGATAACATGGTGCTTGGTGTGGCACAGAAGATCATGTTATCAGTCCCTTGTAGAATATAAGTAGAGGCTCACAACCAAGATGGTTTTGGACAAACCATTGGCATGGTTGTAGTGTAGCTTGGTATTGTTTTGTTTTGAACATAGAGTTACACTAGTACACTTAGGTGTATTGAGCAGGACCGACATAGAGGTGATTCAATTTATTGCTGACTACATAATTGAATCGGACCTCGGATATTATGTTGTACATGCTCTTAATCCCGATATAATAACGGGCACATGTACTTAGTATTTATTTCTTTGATTTACCAAAGGGTGAGATTTAGATGGATTAAATCAATATGCCCGATAAGTTGGAAAATAATATTATTTACATGGTGTGCCATTGATTATAGGAGGAAACTGTGTCCTATATATTAGGTTGATGATGTCCCCTTGAGGAGCTCATAAGGTTCATCATGTAAACCCAGCTAGTTGACTTAGTCAACATGATGATAAGGTTGAGTGGTACTACTTGAGGAGTTAGATGTTAATTGATTGATGGTCAGTAAATCAATTAATTAACGGACATTCGATATCTTAAACACGGGGAGATGGATGTACAAATAATATATGGAGCCCATATTAATTTATGCGGGTTGGTGAGGTAGTTCAATGATGATCCTCTAGTGGAATGGAACATCATTGATGGATCAAGTTTGTGTGGTTCCGATCCATCGGGTGGCCAAGATCCAACTCCTCCTCATGGTCCCTATTGTAGCCTAATATAATCCTCAAGAAGCCTAGATCCAAGGATGTAAAACAAAACTCTAAAACCAACGGTTGAGATTAAATCCCTAGAACCGACAGTTGAGATTAAATCTCTAGATCCGACGGTTGGGATGAAACCCTAGAACCGACGGTTGAGATTAAATCCCTAGATCCGATGGTTGGGATTAAATCCCTAGATCCGATGGTTGGGATGAAACCCTAGAATCGACGGTTGAGATTAAATCTCTAGATCCGACGGTTGGGATGAAACCCTAGAACCGACGGTTGGGATGAAACCCTAGATTCGACGGTTGGAATAAAACCCTAGATCCGACGGTGGAGATTAAATCCCTAGATCCGAAGGTGGAGATTAAAGGAGGCTTAAGCCCAATTCTATAAATAGAGGGCTAAGGCTTGGGCGGCAATGATGGTTTTTGGATTAGGGTTTTGCCTCTCAAGAGTTTAGGCGGCTAGGGTTTTGGTGTGTGGTTTGGGCGGCAACAAGGAAGGAGATTAGGGTTTCTTCCTTTTCTCCTTGGTGGCCGGCGCTCACTCCATCCTCCTCCTTGTTTTGGCTGGCTCTCTTCCTCCTCCTTTTCTCCTTGGTGGCCGGCGGTTCTCCATACATTGGTGGCCGGCGCTTCTCCCATTCATTGGTGGCCGGCGGCAACATTGTCACAAGGTTGGCCGACGCTCAACCATTCACTCCTTGGCCGGCGGTTACATCAAGCTCCTTGGCTTGGTGGCCGGTTCTAGAAAGGAGAAGGAGCTTTGTTTGGTTCTTCTCTTTGTTCGGAGCGAACAAGGAAGAAAAGAAACGTGATCTAGGAGGCTTCTACTCGTGGAGGATCTTCGCCCATACGACGTCCACGAAGAGGATAGGACATACGGTAGAAGATCGTGAGGTATAAAAGTTTTATAACTTTATTTTTTGATCTTAGCACGTTCTTGTATGCATGATTGTACTAGTTCGCATATGCATGTATTTGTGTAATCATGGACCCCGAAAACAAACACAAAAACCGACGATCCGTCCATCGTCTCTTCCGCGGCTAACCAACTAGAAGAGTTGTGTTGCTTGAACAACTAGTTTGTTCAAGCGATCGCTCAAGTTGTTAGTACGATGATGAATTGGTTGTGCTAAGGAAACTCATCCCATCCGGATTAGTTTTTTTCATTAGTGAAAATTTTAATCCGGGGACATGGGAGCCAATGAGCCTCCGAAGCAACTCCCTACAAGTGGTATCAGAGCCACGGTTTCCGGTTTTGTGTGTTTTGGATTCGGTTACTTTCATGCACATATCATATATTGAGTATGCCGGATAATAGTAGGATGTGCGTTGGCTAACTTTTTGGTTGCAGGCATAAGATCCGACTATTATGGCTATTTGTGTGTATGTGATGGTTTTGTGTGTGATTGCATGTATATTATTTGAATCCTCGGGGTTGACGAGGCTAGATTAGTATTTAATTTTTGTAATTAAATACGACATTGTTTAGCCACTCATTTTGGTTTACTTTCGATCTAGATTATTTGTACACTCCTTCGTTGAGTATAGGATCGATGGATGTAAATTAAAATAGTTTATCTCGGCTCGGATCTCTTTGGTGACTTGCGCACGGAAAAAGATGGAGCGGACGAGGTGACGACACGACGGGATGCGTATTGGAGAACAATGCCATAATAGTTGGGAAAATTCTATTTTTTCTATATTTATTGCTGATTTGTTTTATATGCATGTTGTGTATGCTTGAAAATTCCTCATTGTTAATTTACTAAGTGGGAGAGGGACATTTTAATTAATTCCTGCGGCCTCCATTACAATTTGACGTGTGATGCAACAAACTTGCGCGTTGGCTCTGAGTGCCTTCCTCCCCATAGGATGGGTTTGTTTGCGAATCACTAGATCAAATAATGGTTATAGGAAATTATTTAGGAGCGTGTATACTTCCCCATCGGTAAGGCACATAATCCGAAATAATTCCCTTAGTATCGTGTAATGATGCACACTTAGATGCAAATAAAAGGTATCCTCCCCATCGGAGTCACTGCTTTTATTTGTAGGGCCAAAGAGGAACCAACTATTAATTTTATTTGTCAAAAAGTAAGGTTGACAAGATAATAAAATTAATGGGTAAAACCTCCTCTTACAAATATAGAATTCGTATACGTCCACACTATCGTGGCATGCGATATTTTCGGTGTTTTGAGGTGTTGGTTGATTTCGGAATTTTATTGTTTTGAGGAATCAATAATATTTGAAATCTAATATTTTGATCATTGTGATTCTTAGGTTTTTCAAATGGCTTTCAACCCAGTTGCTGTGATATTAAAAGAAAATAAACTTACTGGAACAAACTATATTGATTGGAAAAGAAACTTGGATATTGTCTTAACTGCAGAGGAGTACAAATTTGTACTCTTCGAGGTCTGTCCTCCTAAGCCCATCGATGACTCTGATGAAAAGGAGAAAGAAAGTTATAAGAAATGGATCAAGGCAGATGAGATGGCACGGTGTTACATTTTGGCATCTATGTCAAATGTGCTGCAACATCAGCATCAGGCCATGGCCACAGCTTATGACATGATGTTCAATCTCAAGGAACTTTTCGGACATCAGAGTAAGGCGGCTAGATAGGAGGCGATGAGAACTTGATGATGACCACCATGGTCGAGGGAACACCCGTTAGGGATCATGTTCTCAAGATGATGGCTCATCTTAATGAGATGGAAGTCCTCGGAGCTGAGATCGATGGGGAAACCCAGGTCGATATCATTCTCCAGTCTCTGCCTAGGAGTTTTGAGCAGTTCCGCCTCAACTACAACATCAACAAGAGGTTGTATTCGTTGGCAGAGCTTCGATGTAACTCCAGGTGGCAGAGGGGCTTTTTCACAAAGCGCCAAGCCATGGTTGTCGAAGGTTTCTTCTTCTAAACCAAAAGGTAAGAAGAAGAAGAAGCAAGGTGGAGCAAAGAAAGTGGCAAGTGGGACCTCGTGCAGGAGAATAGCTTCTAAAGGCAAGTGCTTCACTTGCAAGCAGATCGACATCGAAGGCGACTGCCCTCGCCGAAAGAACAAAGGTATAGCTTCTTGTTTAGTTATTGAAACATGTTTAGCAGTGTTATCTACCAGTGCCTGGTGTGTAGATACAGGAGCCACTGATCATGTCTGCAATACTTTGCAGGGGTTCCAGGAAACTCGACGACTAGCTGAGGGAGAGATTACCATCTTCATGGGCAATGCTTCAAAGGTGGCGGCTATTGCAGTGGGAGACGTTTATTTATCTTTTGATAGGAATAAAGTTTTGGTTTTGAGAAATTGTCTTTATGTACCTACTTTTAGAAAGAATTTAATTTCAGTTTCTAAATTGTTTATGGATGGATATTCTGTTTCTTTAATGACAAAGTGGTTATGAAAAGGAATAGGGAGATTATCTGTTCTGGTATATTGGTTGGCAATTTGTATACTCTTGAACCGAAAACTCCCACGATGCATATAGAAGTAAATAACTCATCTTCTAAATCTAATAAGAGAAAAGAACCTTCAAAAATGAACCAGACATATCTTTGACACCTAAGGCTTGGTCATATTAACCTGAGCAGAATTCAAAGGTTGATAGCTGATGGACCTTTGGGTTCATTAGTGGTGGAGGATCTCCAAACATGCGAATCTTGCTTGGAAGGTAAAATGACCAAGAGGCCTTTCAAGGCCAAGGGGTATAGAGCCAAAGATGTGTTAGAACTGGTTCATTCTGATTTGTGCGGTCCTATGTCTATCCAGGCAAGAGGTGGCTTTGAATACTTTGTCTCTTTTATAAATGATTATTCAAGGTATGGATACATTTACTTGATGCACCGCAAGTCTGAATGCTTTGACAGGTTTAAAGAATTCAAGGCTGATGTGGAGAACCATCAAGCTAAAAGTATCAAGACACTACGATTTGATCGTGGTGGCGAGTACCTCTTGGGAGAGTTTAGGAGTTACTTATCGTAGTCCGATTCAATCCAATTAATCCGCACCGCACACCCCACAGTAATGGTGTGGCGGAGCAAGGAATAGACTCTTATGGAGATGGTCGATCGATGATGAGTTATTCTGAGTTACCCGATTCGCTCGGGGTTTGCTCGAAATGACACATTCTCGAACTTGGTTCCATCTAAGTCCGACTTCTACTCCCACAGACTGTGGATCGGGCGAAAGCCTAGTCTAAGACATATTCGGATTTGGGGTAGTCCAGCACATGTGCTGAAGGGAGATGCTGGTAAGTTGGAATCTCGTACAGAAGTACGCTTGTTTGTTGGCTACCCTAAGGGAATGAAGGGTGGTTTGTTCTATAGTCCTAGAGATCAGAAGGTGATCGTGAGTATGAATGCCAGATTTCTAGAGGAGGACTATGTGATGAACCACAAGCCCACGAGTAGGATTGTTCTTGAGGAGTTGACAGGGGAAGTCCCAACTTTAGTACCACCGGTACAAGAGGAGATACCACAAGTCACTGCACCGCGTGTCACAGAGCATGCACAGGAGGCACCTCGTCGTAGTGGGAGGGTTGTTAGACAACTCGAGAGATTCATGTTTTTGGGAGAGTCTTCGGACTTAGTCCCTGGTGAACATGAACCTGATCCCTGGACATATGACGAGGCACTCCAAGATAGAGATGCGGTATCTTGGCAAAGAGCGATGAATTCAGAGATAGAATCAATGGATTCTAATCAGGTCTGGGAGCTAGTAGAGCCACCCGATGGTATAAAAGCCATTGGATGCAAGTGGATCTACAAGAGAAAGAGAGGAGTAGACGGGAAGGTTGAGACCTTCAAAGCTAGGCTTGTTGCGAAAGGGTATACTCAGAAAGAGAGTATCGATTATGAGGAGACCATTTCACCGGTAGCTATGCTTAAGTCTATCCGGATTCTCTTATCTATAGCTGCTCATATGGATTATGAGATTTGGCAGATGGATGTCAAGACAGCTTTCCTTAACGGAAGTCTTGAGGAGAACATCTATATGCGGCAACCAGAGGGATTCATTACTAAAGGCAAAGAGCATCTTGTATGTAAGCTTAATCGGTCCATTTATGGATTGAAGCAAGCTTCTAGATCTTGGAACATCCGCTTTGATGAGGTAATCCAGTCATATGGATTTATTCAAAGTTTGGATGAGCCTTGTGTATACAAGAGATGTGATGAAAACGTAGTGGTATTTCTTGTACTATACGTAGATGACATTTTGTTAGTTGGCAACAATATCAGAGTGTTATCAGACGTAAGGGTATGGTTGTCCAAACAGTTTGACATGAAGGACTTGGGAGAAGTGGGACACATCCTTGGGATCAAAGTAATAAGGGATCGCAAGAAAAGGATGTTGTGCTTATCTCAAGCTTCATACATTGACACTATCCTTGCTCGTTTTAGCATGCAGAACTCCAAGAAAGGTTTTCTACCTTTTAGGCATGGAGTTCCTTTATCTAAAGAGATGTGTCCCAAAACATCAAAGGAGATAGAGGAGATGAAGGCGGTTCCTTATGCTTCGGCAGTAGGAAGCCTCATGTATGCTATGCTATGTACGAGACCAGATATCTGCTTTGCCGTGGGCATGGTTAGCAGATATCAGAGTAATCCTGGACAGGGACATTGGACTGCGGTAAAGCATATATTGAAGTACCTGAGAAGGACTAGGGATTATATGCTGGTTTACCGGGTAGATCAATTAGTCCCTGTGGGTTACACGGATTCGGATTTCCAATCAGATAGGGATAACAGTAAGTCTACCTCGGGGTTTGTGTTTACTTTTGGAGGTGGAGCCATAGTATGGAGGAGTGTCAAGCAGAAATGCGTGGCGGACTCTACCATGGAAGCTGAGTATGTGGCAGCCTCTGAGGCAGCCAAGGAAGCTGTATGGCTCAGGAACTTCTTGATGGACTTGGATGTGATTCCTGGTTTGCCCAGATCTATCACAATTTATTGTGATAACAGTGGTGCAGTTGCAAACTCGAAGGAACCACGAGCCCATAAGGCGAGTAAACACATACGAGAGATCATAAAGCGAGGAGAAGTAGCTGTCGCCAAGATTGCATCAGAGGATAACCTGGCGGATCCATTCACTAAGGCCCTTCCAGCGAAAGTGTTTGATAGGCATGTGGAGGACATGGGGATCAGATGTATGGCAGTGTGATGACAACATAGTATTTTAGTATAAGTGGGAGATTGTTGGAATGTATACTGAAAGCCTAGCTCTTTTTGTATGAACATTTTTATTTTGAAATAAGAATCACATGATCATTGTTTGCACTTTATATTTATTATATGTGTGCATATTGTCTGATATTTTACATTGTTGATAACATGGTGCTTGGTGTGGCACAGAAGATCATGTTATCAGTCCCTTGTAGAATATAAGTAGAGGCTGACAACCAAGATGGTTTTGGACAAACCATTGGCATGGTTGTAGTGTAGCTTGGTATTGTTTTGTCTTGAACATAGAGTTACACTAGTACACTTAGGTGTATTGAGCAGGACTGACATAGAGGTGATTCAATTTATTGCTGACTACATAATTGAATCAGACCTCGGATATTATGTTGTACATGCTCTTAATCTCGATATAATAACGGGCACATGTACTTAGTATTTATTTCTTTGATTTACCAAAGGGTGAGATTTAGATGGATTAAATCAATATGCCCGGTAAGTTGGGAAATAATATTATTTACATGGTGTGCCGTTGATTATAGGAGGAAACCGTGTCCTATATATTAGGTTGATGATGTCCCCTTGAGGAGCTCATAAGGTTCATCATGTAAACCCAGCTGGTTGACTTAGTCAACATGATGATAAGGTTGAGTGGTACTACTCAAGGAGTTAGATGTTAATTGATTGATAGTCAGTAAATCAATTAATTAACGGACATTCGATATCTTAAACACGGGGAGATGAATGTACAAATAATATATGGAGCCCATATTAATTTATGGGGGTTGGTGAGGTAGTTCAATGATGATCCTCTAGTGGAATGGAACATCATTGATGGATCAAGTTTGTGTGGTTCCGATCCATCGGGTGGCCAAGATCCAACTCCTCCTCATGGTCCCTATCGTAGCCTAATATAATCCTCAAGAAGCCTAGATCCAAGGATGTAAAACAAAACTCTAAAACCAACGGTTGGGATTAAATCCCTAGAACCAACGGTTGAGATTAAATCTCTAGATCCGACGGTTGAGATGAAACCCTAGAACCGACGGTTGAGATTAAATCCCTAGATCCGACGGTTAGGATTAAATCCCTAGATCCGCCGGTTGGGATGAAACCCTAGAACCGACGGTTGAGATTTAATCTCTAGATCCGACGGTTGGGATGAAACCCTAGAACCGACGGTTGAGATTAAATCCCTAGATCCGACGGTTGGGATTAAATCCCTAGATCCGACGGTTGGGATGAAACCCTAGATCCGACGGTTGGGATGAAACCCTAGATTCGACAGTTGGGATAAAACCCTAGATCCGACGGTGGAGATTAAATCCCTAGATCCGACGGTGGAGATTAAAGGAGGCTTAAGCCCAATTCTATAAATAGAGGGCTAAGGCTTGGGCGGCAATGATGGTTTTTGGATTAGGGTTTTTCCTCTCAAGAGTTTAGGCGGCTAGGGTTTTGGTGTGTGGTTTGGGCGGCAACAAGGAAGGAGATTAGGGTTTCTTCCTTTTCTCCTTGGTGGCCGGCGCTCACTCCATCCTCCTCCTTGTTTTGGCCGGCTCTCTTCCTCCTCCTTTTCTCCTTGGTGGCCGGCGGTTCTCCATACATTTGTGGCCGACGCTTCTCCCATTCATTGGTGGCCGGCGGCAACATTGTCACAAGGTTGGCCGGCGCTCAACCATTCACTCCTTGGTCGGCGGTTACATCGAGCTCCTTGGCTTGGTGGCCGGTTCTAGAAAGGAGAAGGAGCTTTGTTTGGTTTTTCTCTTTGTTCGGAGCGAACAAGGAAGAGAAGAAACGTGATCTAGGAGGCTTCTACTCGTGGAGGATCTTCGCCCACACGACGTCCACAAAGAGGATAGGACATACGGTAGAAGATCGTGAGGTATAAAAGTTTTATAACTTTATTTTCTGATCTTAGCATGTTCTTGTATGCATGATTGTACTAGTTCACATATGCATGTATTTGTATAATCATGGACCCCGAAGACAAACACAAAAACCGGCGATCCGTCCGTCGTCTCTTCCGCGGCTAACCAACTAGAAGAGTTGTGTTGCTTGAACAACTAGTTTGTTCAAGCGATCGCTCAAGGTTTTAGCATGATGATGAATTGGTTGTGCTAAGGAAACTCATCCCATCCGGATTAGTTTTTTTCATTAGTGAAAATTTTAATCCGGGGACATGGGAGCCAATGAGCCTCCGAAGCAACTCCCTACAACTACACCCGGAAACAAATGCAGGAAGTGACGATGATCTTGCTATTAATGATTTCTTTCCGAATGAGTAGCTACTAGCTGTCAAGAAAATCAAGACTCCGTGGTACACTGATTTTGCAAATTACCTAGCTTGCGGGATAATACCTTCCCACATGACTTATCATCAGAGGAAGAAGTTTTTTGCGGATGTAAAGCAATATGTGTGGGATGAGCCATTCTTGTTCAAGCAAAGAGCGGATGCTATTTATCGAAGATGTGTATTCAAAGAAGAAATTGAGGATATATTGTATCATTGTCATTCTTCTGCTTATGAAGGTCATACTAGCATAGACAAGACTGCGGCAAGGGTCTTACAAGCAGGATTTTACTGGCCTCATATTTTTAGAGATTCCCAGAATTATGTGATGACTTGTGACCGCTATCAAAGGACCGGGAATGTATCAAGAAGACATGAGATGCCTCAAAATACAATATTGGAAGTTGAATTATTTGATGTATGGGGAATTGACTATATGGGACATTTCCCTTCTTCGTATAACAATGCCTACATATTGGTGGCGGTGGACTATGTGTCTAAGTGGGTTGAGGCTCTCCCATCTCCCTCTTGCGATGCAAAAACGATTATAAAACTTTTCAAGAGTATAATATTTCCAAGATTTGGAGTACTAAGAGCAGTAATAAGCGATGGAGGCACAAATTTTATCGAAAGACAATTTGAAAGCCTTCTCAAGAAGTATGGAGTAACCCATAAAGTAGCCTCACCATATCATCCACAAACAAGTGGGCAAGTCGAAGTTTCGAACAGGGAAATAAAGGCTATCTTGGAGAAAACAGTATCAAGGTCAAGAAAGGACTGGTCTTTGAAGCTTGACGATGCTCTGTGGGCCTATCGAACTACTTACAAGACACCCATTGGAATGACTCCGTTTCGATTAGTTTATGGAAAACCATGCCATCTTCCAGTTGAAATAGAGCATAGGGCATATTGGGCAATTAAATGGCTTAATTTTGACATAAAGAAAGCCGGAGAGAAAAGAAAATTGTAGCTAAATGAACTTCAAGAACTATGCTTTGATGCTTATGAACATGCAAAATCTTACAAGGAGAAAACAAAGAGATGGCATGACCGGAATATCATGCGCAGAGAATTCCATGAAGGAGACTTGGTACTACTCTTCAACTCGAGATTGAAACTTTTTCCTGGAAAGCTGAAATCCAGATGGTCGGGACCATACCAGGTTAAAAAGATTTATCCTCATGGAGCTATTGATATATCAAGTGAGTCTACTAGAATTTTCAAAGTTAATGAACAAAGACTTAAGAAATACTTTTCAAACAAACCTGAGGAGTTGATTGAGGAGGAGGAGCAGAGTACACTCCTCGAGCCACATCCATCCAACTAGGGAGTAATTGAGGGGTCAAGCTAATGACCTTAAACAAGCACTTCTTGGGAGGCAACCCAAGCTATTTTCATTTTTATTCATTTTATTTTATTTTATTCATTTTTATTTTAACTTTGAGTTTTGCATTTTTTAGGTTTTCAGGATTATAGGACACAACATGTCCGTGTCACTCGTCGACATGGCCTCGAAAGGTTGGCACGGTGAGATCGTGCTGTTTGACGCGGGCGTATCATTGTCATGCCATTGCGTGCCAGATTTACACGACCCGCCTATGTCAAACGACACGAGCATGTCAAGCTCCAAAGACAAACCCGAACTCAACACACCCGGGTGTTAGCCGACACACCCCTGTTGCGCATAAAGAAGGAAGCGTGCTGCTTGGCACGCCTGGGTCGCCCAAAAAGGGACGGGTGGCACGCCTGTGTCGTCACTTGCCCTTTTAAATCACCCCGAACACACCCTAACTTTCCACAAGCTTGGAGCAGCCGCCGTCTCTCCCTCTCAACCAGACCAGAAGCTCAATTGACTCTCTCCCTCTCCAACGCCATGAGTAAGCAAGTGAAGACTAGGGGAGGAGTTTCTTCTCAACCGATAGCTCGGGACAATGGAAAGAGGAAAGCTCAAGACTTGGGTAACGATCCTTCGCCCTCTTGTCATCTATGTGGAATTGTATTTAGGGATGATATTATGAAATCTAGGTTCAGTAAGCTTGAGAAAAGAAAAATAGTTTCTACAAGAACAATAGATTTCTACACGTTGACAACACTAGGAATTAGGGATGATATAATTTGGTTGACTAATAGGATAGGTTGGACTGATTTTATCACATATCATCATCTTACTTATCCTAGCATTACTCTTGAATTCCTTAGCTCATTATCCGCTGAAATACTTCAAGGAAAGAATTGTGAAGAAGGAAAAATCTAATTTAGATTAATGAATCATGAGTTTACTCTTTCCTTAAGTAATTTTAATGCGATATTTGATTTCCCTTGCAAAGGGGAGAGACAAATTCATAGACATTTTATTGATCATCAGTTTTAGAGATTAATTTCTAATGACCCCTCGCCCTTATGATGCATCTAGGTCTAAGTCATTCAATATCCCGAATCCTACTTTTCGTTATCTCCTTAGGTTTATGACTAATACAATTTCTAGGAGATATGATAGTGCAGGGGTAGCTAGGCAGAGCGAGCTATAGTTTTTATGGGCTATGCTAAATGAAGTTAACATTGATTCTGGAGCCCATATGGTGAGACACCTAGTTAAAGTTAGTAATAGCCCATCTGGGGTTATAATTGTAGGTGGTCTTATAACTAGAATTGCCATTGCTTTGGGGTGTGACCTAGATAACCTTGAACATTGTCCTGCTAGCCCTAGATTGGAATTGGATGCTTGTATCAATGTGAAGATGATTGAGGCATTTGAAGAGGGATATCATTTGGTGTTGAAAAATGGAATTAAAATCCCTCTTCTAAACCCCGAGCAGATCACCGTATGTAATGAAGCCAATTGGCTTTTCAGAGATGCCCACGGTCCCTTGCCTACCCCTACTGCCCATGCTCCATCACCCTCACCTAGGGAGCCATCTCACATAGCCCCTGAGCCATCCCATTCGACTCCTAAACCCCCTCGATTTTCTACTGACAATTTTTCTACAGGATACTCTTCATTTGATTTTTCAGGATTTCGATTGTCATTTGAGGCTTTCAGGGTCGAGCATACCTCGCACATGGGTGTGTGGGATCGGTTTGCCCAGACTACAGAGGAGCACCATCGTATGGTGACTCAGCATTTGGAGAGGGCAGCAGATTTTCATAGGAGGGCTGATGAGTTATTCACCACTGAGGCTGTCAGGAGGGAGGAGGATGCTAGATTTAGGCAGGAGTCCCGGGAGTTTTACCAGGAGCAGCAACGTAGGTGGGCAGAGGAGGATGCTAGTAGCGAGGACGGTGACCAGTGATCCTCTTGAGCTATTTTGTGAGTATCGATGCCTTTCATTTATTGCTTATGCTGTCTCTTCTTAGATTTCTAATTTGGTTATTGCATAATTTAGGTCTAGGGGAGTATGTTTCATTATGTAAGTTGATTCTATTTTTATCATTTCATATATCATAACATTGCATATCATCTAGCGTAGTATAACTAAACCTTGGTCAAATCATGATATTCCTTTTTGCTTATTTGATAAGAACCCTATTTCACTTTTCACACGACCTATAGGTTTGAGGTATTCAAAAAGGGTTAAAATCCCCCATATCGGACTAGTACTCAATTTTCCATTGGGAACTTTCCTGGGCAATTTGGTTATTGGAGAAACACTTTTCCTAGAAGACTTGAATGAAAAAAAAGAAAAAAAAGAAAGAAAAAAAAGGGAAAAAAGGGCTGGAATTATTTTTGAAGCACCCCTTTGAGACCAAGTAGCTACTGGGGAAACACCTAAAAGGTGCCCCTTGTAGGGGATCGTTGGAAGCTAGAGGGGTGAATAGCTTGATTCGTTTCGTGATGAAAATCGTTCGTGATCGAATCTACAATTTTCGTTAGCGCGCAGTGGAATAATAATAAAGCGACAATGAAATAGACAAACACAACACAACACGAGGATATAACGTGGTTCAGAACCTCAAGGTTCCTACTCCATGGATCGAGCTCTAAAGAGCTCTAGCGACGCCAATGCAATCACTAATCACAAATACTCCTTCTCGACACAAGTCGGAGGCGGAGAAACCTCTTACAATAGTTTACAATAATAAACTAAATACAGCAAGCAACTAATATGAAATACAATGCAATACAAGTAAAGAAAATACTTTACAAATGCATTTGGATTGCTTGCTTTTGGTTGCTTGAAGAATGACCTTGGAGACCCTGATTTGCAACAACAAATTGCCCCAAGGATGCTCAAGAACCGAATATTTTTTCCTCCACGAGCTCCATTTAAAGCTTCTGCCTGGGCTGGAAAATGCTGATCAGTCGACTGCTTGGGACCATTAGTCGACTGATGCCACTGTTGTCATGAGACAACGACTAGATCCACGCTGAAAAAATCCAATGGATCCATCATCAGTCGACTGATCTTGACCATCAGTCGACTGATGGAGCCTCCACTCGATTGCTAACCCTAGCAGTCAAGTCAGACTCCATTTTGTGCTCGAAAATCGAGCACCGCCGATCGATCACGATCACACGATCGATCGACTACTGATCGTCGATTTCCTACCTGCAATCGATCACGCTGGGCGATTCGCATAAACCCTAGTTGACTCTTACCAGTCGACTGTCATATGACACTAGTCGACTGGCACACCTCAAACATGAAGTTTTAACCTCAACCATGAGGTTTAACCCAAGTATGGCTTCCCCATACTTGCTAGACCACCCGTAGCTTAGACCTAAGCTTTTTAGCCACCTCCGTCAGCCTCACGCCTCTCGGATCTCTCCAAGTCATCCATTACGCTAGCCTTCAGGTGCTTCCATCGGCTATGTCATGCTAACGGTGTCTACACCTCCAAGGCACATTGGACTTACACCGCCAAGACTCTGCTTGGACTTTACGCTGCCAACCATTAGAATTATGCTACCAAGACTCCTGCTTAGACTTTAAACCGCTAATATCAAACCCCTTGGACTTCTCAAATACCAAGACTCAAGCTTGGACTTTCCCTTGCCAACCCATGTTGGACTTTCCATGCCAAGACCCATGCTTGGACTTTCCATTGCCAAGACTCATGCTTGGACTTTCTCAAATGCCAAGTGTCCCACTTGGACTTTCCATGCCAAGTACCCATGCTTGGACTTTCCATTGCCAAGACCCATGCTTGGACTTTCTCAAATTCCAAGTGTCCCACTTGGACTTTCCATGCAAAGTACTCAAGACTTGGACTTTCCCAAATGCCAAGTGTCCCACTTGGACTTTCCATGCCAAGTACCCATGACTTGGACTTTCCCATGACAATCACATTGTCATATATTTTTGTCGAACATCAAAACATCTCTCGAGTCAAGCTCGAGTCCTGGTCAATCATGACCTGGGCTAATTGCACCAACACCCCTTTGAGGCTAACTAGTTACTGGGGAATGCTTACTATAAATTTCTTCCCTTCTTTCTTCTTGGTAAGTGCTCTTTTGTCACCTTTTGTTGATAGGTGAGGATGATCCATGCATTAAGGTAGGTAAGTGCTTCTACGTCGGAAATGAGAGGAACACGATAGAGGGGATGTCAAATCTGGATTGGTGTCCAATGCCTTTGGGTCGACTTTTCACGTGCACTATATAGGGATCTTTCAAGTCTTGCCATTAGGAATGATTTGATAAGATTAAGATCAGATTTTATACCTCTGGATGGTTTCTTGAAACTCCACACATAAGTTGCCTTTTGTGTTTTTCACTTTTCTTTGCTTGAGGACAAGCAAAAGTTTAGGTCTAGGAGATTTTGATGTGTGTAATTCATGTTACATTTTGGGTATTCAATATGCATGCATTTCATCCCATTTTATGTTTTAGTCATGTATTTTGTTATGATTTAGTCAAGTTTAACATATTTTGGACAAAGAAACTATTTTAGGGTATTTTTCATATTAACACGGTGAAGAATCGGCAATTATCGAGGCGTATCAGAATAACACAGATGTGCCATCAGAGACAGGTCCGTGTCGAGCCTCCAGACCTCAACACACCCTGGGTGTGTTAGCCGACACACCACGCTCCAAGCCCGACACGCCTGTGCCCTCCATTGGCATGGGCGTGTCACCCTATTTTTTGCTTTCCTTTTTTTTGCGTACAACATGGCGAAGCCTGAGATTTCCGCCTTAATTGAAGAATTTTTGTCTTAATTGAAGACCAAGCCAAGGCTATAAAAGAAGATGGATTCTAACCCTAGAGGGGGGCGGCGGAATTTGAAGAAAGAGGACAAAGTCGATGGCGGAGGAACACAACGAACGATGGCGTTAAGGATTGTAATTTCTTTCTTTGGCAATTCTTATATAGCTATGGAGTAGTGTCTTGTAATCTTAGGATGGAGGAGTAGCCCTTGATGATTTATGATGGTTGATTGAATCTCTTCTACTTGAATTGTCATTTGTTTAGATTTGGTTTTAGTTTCTTATTGATAAATCTAAGGAACCTTAGGGAAGTACCTAACAGTGAACCCAAGTTCCCGAAACCTAGATCTAAACTAGGGATTAACTCCTACCAAGTATCGATAGTGTTTCTATGAGGGCTTGCGGGAATCATTGATGATTTCTTAGCTGATTATGGTCCCATGTGCAAACCTATCGTGAAAAGGAAATTTAAGCTCTAGAGGAACTCTTATGGACTTAATAGATCTATCAAATCCAATTCTTACCAAGTAACGGTAGTAAGACTAGGGAGGTTTGCGGGGGTCTCTTGACAGGTCCCCTTAGCTGATTATGATCACCTACGCTCGAATACCGTGATAGGGAAATTGAGTTTGATAGGTACAATTGGCGTAGACCTCGAAAGGGGCTATTGATTTACCTTAGGAAAGGTTCTATCGAAACAACTCTAAGGAGTAGGAGAGAACATAATCACCTGATAATCGTCGATGCGGTGAAGCCCATGTCCTGAGATTCCCCTCAATTATTGACTTTTAGCTCGTTCTTCTCATTTGTTGCTCTTGACTGCTTAGTTTCTTTACTTAATTCACAAGTTTGATTTGACTAGATAACTTGGTATCACGATCATTCGGTAATTGACCCAATCCCTGTGGGATTGATATTTTTATTACTTGACGACAACCGTGCACTTGCGGAAATCGACACATCAATTCACTTGTGTTCTAATACCAGTGTTAAGTGTGTAGGCTTAACAGGATGTCCTAGTAGGTCATGTTGACCGATTACTAGGCACATATCTTGACAAATCAGAAGGATCGGACACCAGACATGAAGTCCAGATGGATCACGTGGATTGAACATTTGGCATGAAGACCGGTTGGGTGAGGAGACCAGACAATCGACAAAAAGTCTAACTGGGTCAGGCAGACCAGACAACTGATGGAAGTCCTGGTGGGTTAGATTGGATGTCAAGAGTGGTAAGTCTGACAGGTAGCCAGCAGGTAAACTGTTGGTGCAATCGGCCAAGGTTGACTCGAGTTTGACTCGAGCAGTACCTTGATAGTATTTTGATGATAGACAAAACTCATGACATGGGATTGCCATGGGAAAGTCCAACATGGTGTTGGCATGGAAAATCCAAGCATGGGGCTTGGTGTTGAAAAGTCCAAAGCATTGCGAAGCCGTGCGCTTGGTGCTTGGTGAGAAATGCATTGTGAAGCCGTGTGCTTGGTGCATGAGGGAAGTCTTGAGAACTTGGTAAGTTCACTAGGCTCGAGGTCCTTGAGTCGGAGAAGGATGACATTGCAAAGTCATGTGCTTGGTGCATCCGAGGGACCGTCGGACGGGGAGCGAATGAAGTGAGGCCCAAAGGGAAGCATACTTCTAGGGCATGAGAGACGCAAAGGATGGCGTTGCGAAGCCGTGCGCTTGGCGCATCAGAGGGACGTAGGCCGAGGGAAGAGAGCTTCGGTGGGGAACTCCATGAGGGATAAGGTGGACTTGGCCAAGTGGCTAAGATTGAGTGTCGGAGGCTCAAACTTGATGTTTGAGGGGTTACCCGACGGTCGGATGCTCAAACAACTTGGTGTTTGAGGTTTTGCCCGACATCAGTCGACTGGCATAGGTGTCAGTCGACTGCTCTAGGTCGAATGGGTTCGACTAGTGTTCCGAGCAGTCGTCGATCGGCGCCATGGGAGGCGATCGATTATTGACCTATCGATCGCTAATGGATAGCGATCGATTGATCACCTGCATACATGGGGCACGAGAATGGAGTCGAGCTACAGACGACTCGGTGATGGGTATCAATCGACTGATGGGTATCAGTCGACTGATGGGTGCCATCAGTCGACTGATGGGTGATCCGTTGGAACTTAACCAACGTGGATCTGGCCGTTGTGAGACAACGGCTACAGGACCAGTCGACTGATGCGCACAAAATCAGCTTGATGCAGGTTATAAATGGAGCTCAAGTGGGAGGATTTCGCCAAGGCTTTTGAGGTGACTTTGGAGGGGAATTGCTATTGCATTCCAGGCCTTCAAGAGCAAGCAAAAGCAAGCAACAAGAAAGTGATCAAAGCAATTGTGTAAAAGTTCTCTTTTGTATTGTCTTTGTATTTCTTCTTGTATTTCATATTACTTGTTGTAATAGCTTGTGAGAGGTTTCTCCACCTCCGACGTGTAGTCGAGAAGGAGTTTAGTTAGTGCCGTGCGCATAACTAGAGCTCGGTGAGCTCGCCCGTGGAGTAGGAACCATTTGGTTCCGAACCATGTATATGCTTGTGTATTGCTTGTGATTGTTATGTGTTGTTAGTATTGTTATTATTATTGTTATTCTGCTGCGCAAACAACAATCGTAGACAAGCGATGCAATGAGAACGAGAAAATTCCGTCATCCAACGAAAGAGGGCTATTCACCCCCCTCTAGCCGGCCGATCGATCCCCTACATAAGCCTCGAGTGAAGAGGTGAGGCCGAGTCCTCTATAGGGGGACAAAGCTAAGCGTCGATCCGACGAAAGGTCCACGTGGGATTTAGTAGTCGAGATCGAGCAGTGTTACTACTGCTATCGTATTTTATATTATCTATTTGTTCTAATCCTATTTTGCAAGGATCAGTCGACTGGATGGATTCAAGTCGACTGAAGTCCAGTCAACTGGATACCTATTTGGCAGGATCAGCTGTTGATCGATCGGAGATCGTGCGATGCAGATGGAAAGGGTTTCATGGGTGAAGGGTTTTTACGTATTGCTATAATTTCTGTGCGGAGTTGGCTGATAATTCATTTGGAAGATTTCGATCATTTGGAGGATACATAATTCTATATCAACAAGATGATGTGGAGTCGACTGGAAGGCATTCCAATCGACTAGAAAAAGTTTATAAAATATGTGCTTGACCAGATATGAGAAGAACATCTAATCTATATTGAAGTGCTGCCGAAATACTTGCTCGTCCACTAAATTCTCATTCCATAATAAGGTGATGTTCTGACACTCTGCGACTACCTCTACAATTCTTAAGTGTCGGTATAAAGTCTTGTATTCTTTTTAACTTATTATTTTGCTTGTATCCTTAACTTTAAGAGTGGGTGGTCTGTTACCCAACTCTATTATTTATAAAAAGCGAAACCCTTTGAAGTCGAGAGTTCTTGAGTCGGAGGGTAGTTAGTGATTGCCCATCAAGGTAGCTCAAGGAAGAGCTACGGGCCTTGGAGTAGCAACCCAGTTAGGGTTGTGAACCAAGTAAAATAAACTGTTTTGTTTTCATTTCCACTGCATACTCAAAACATTTTAAAAATATTCTAAAAGTGTTTTAAAATTAAAATAATTTTTTAAAGCCTCTGAGATTCACCCTCTCTCTCGGAGAAATACAATTCTACAATTGGTATCAAAGCGGGGGCGCTCCGAATTGGTGAAACCACCATCGTGAGCTTTATATTAATTTAGATTAATTTTTATTGCTTTAGATTAATTTTTATTACTTTAGATTACTTTAGATTAATTTATATTACTTTAGATTAATTTTTATTACTTTAGATTAATTTTTACTGCATTAAAAAATATTTTCTGTATTTTATATTAATTTTTTGCATTTTATATTAATTAAAAAAATATTTTCTGTATTTTATATTAATTAAAAATATTTTCTGCATTTTATAATAATTAAAAATATTTTCTGCATTTTATATTAATTAAAAATATTTTCTGCATTTTATATTAATTTAAAAACATTTTCTTTATTTTATATTAATTAAAAATATTTTCTGTATTTTATATTAATTAAAATTATTTTCTTCATTTTATATTAATTAAAAATATTTTCTGCATTTTATATTAATTAAAATCATTTTCTACATTTTAGATTAATTAAAATTATTTTCTACATTTTAAATTATTTAAAAATTATTTTCTGCATTTTAGATTAATTAGAATTAAGTTTCTGCATATTTAGATTAATTAAAATTAATTTTCTGCATATTTAAATAATTTAATCAATTTTTTGTATCTTTAAATATTAGATTTAATTTTTCTTGCCTTAGAAAATATTAGATTTAATTTTTCTTGCCTTACAAAATATTTAATTTAATTTTCTGTGCTTAGATAATATTTCATTAATAATGTCACACTTAGAGGGATACATCACCGTTCGCCCTCCTCTCTTCAATGGAGAGGACTTTTCCTACTGAAAAAGGCGAATGAAGTGCTACTTGAAGATCGACCTAGAGGTCTGGTTCTCAATTAGGAAAGAGTTCACAGCTCCGGTAGATGACTCGGGTGAGTTGTTAGAACCGGAAAAATGGACCACGAATATTAGAAAGAGAGCTCAAGTCGATTACAAGACACTTAACACCTTGTAATGCGGATTTACCAAAGAAGAGCTTAATAGGGCAGGTCCATTTGAAAATTCTAAGGAATTATGGAAAAAATTAATTGAACTGCATAAGGGTATAAATGATATTAGGATAGCCAAACAGGACATGTTATTAAATAAATTATTTAATTATAAAATGAACGAAAACGAAAATGCTAATCAACTTCATACTAGAATTAAAGATATATTAAATGGATTACTCTTAATATGACACCAAATAGAAAATAGGGACATAATTAGGTATACCCTTAAGGCATTCCCGAGAAATGCCTTATGGATATCAATTGTTAATGCCTATAAGGTTTCTAGGGATCTTTCCACAATTAGGTTAGACGAACTATTTTGTGAGCTCGAACTACATGAACAAGCTAACTCGGGTCAAACCGAGAATGATATAGCTTTGATGGTAGGTTCGACTAAAAAGGAAAGAAAAGTGAAGAGTGAGTTCGAAGACGAGTCAGAGTCAGAAACAAACGGAGAAGAGGAGATAGTAAATATGGTCCGGAAGATGTTCAACCGGAGGAGGAGATTTACGAAGAAAGATGCCAAAAAGGTGGTCGACAACAAGCCTAGACCCCGATTAGAAGTGACGTGCTACGAATGCAACGGAAAGAGACACTACAAGTCGGAGTGCACAAACTTTAAAAAGGAAGAAAAACCAAAAAAGGAAAAGAAGAAGAAGGCTCTTAAGGCGATGTGGGATGAGTCATCATCGGAAGAGTCAGACACGAAAGAGATGAAGAGAAGTTTTGTCGCATTTATGGCCGAATCGAGATCCGGAGCAGAGTCAAGTTTCAAGTACGAGTCCAATTCCGAGTATGAGAGAAGCCACGGATCCATATCCGTTTCCGAAGGTTCAAATGAGGTAACTTTTCCTTTAGAAGATAAGTTGTATAATATTATTGCATGCTTAGGTAGGAAGTTAGCTAAGTCCGAGAATCGAGTCGACTCGCTACTTAAGGAAGTCCAAGTACTTAAGGAGCAAGTCAACTCGAAGACTTCGACTTGCCAAATTAAGGATAGAGACTCAACTCAAGTTACAAAGCTTGAGGAAGAGAACTCAATCCTAAAAAGGCAAGTAGAAGATCTAACCAGATCTTTGGAAAGGTTCACTTTGAGTTCCAAGTATCTCAACATGATGCTTGGATATCAGCGAGCCGTGTACAACAGATCCGAACTTAGATACAAGGCTAAATCCACCTATAAATCATACATGTCATTACTTAGCTGAAACGCTAAGAATCGAGACCAAGCATGGGTTCCTAAGTCTAGCTTAGTCAACCAAGTTGGACCAAATCAATTTTGGGTTCCCAAGAGTCAAGTTCACTTAGTGAACAAAACTCAATCTAGCTACCATTTAGGGGGAGCTAACACCTTGCTTGTTTCCTTGTTTAGTTAAACACTTGCATGCTTTAGTTTACTTTACTTGCTTAATTTAGAATGAACTAGATAGGAAACAAAGTAGTTTAAACTTGAACAACCTAGTACTAAGACAAGTGAACTGATAGTAAATTAGGGAAGCTCTTCAAAGTGCATGTCTAGGAAGTGGTCGTTGCTCCGATAACCAAGAAGGCCATGTGCCTCGCCACGGCTTGGTGCACTAAGTCGAGTGAAACTGACCGAAGCTAACTCACTAAGTCTTTAACTAGTTATACCAAGGCTTAGTCTAAAGTGAATCAAGTACTTGATTCCTTTATTGACTTTGTCTAGGAAGTGGTCATTGCTCCGATAACCAAGAAGGCCATGTGCCTCACCACGACTTGGAAGCCAATACTGGAAAAACCTACTTGACTAGCTCAAACCAAGCTTGAATCTAACACAAGTTTAAACACTTTGAAATTGATCATTAAATTTAATTAAGATAAAAGAAATCCTTATCTCACAAAACTCATAGGAATAAGTGTATTGAAAACCTAGCTTGGGTGAGATGATTTAGATCTTAATTAAGCTTAATTAGTTTAATTTAGCTTAACTCATTCTAATATACTTAAATAAAAATTGATAAATTTAGCTAAACAACTTACCTTAATTAAACTTAACTTAACAAACTACTTAATAACGTGGTTTAGAGTTAATTAAATTAAACCTAATTTAGCTAGATTAAAACAAACTTAATCACTAAACTAGTTAACCTACTAAATTAAATTTAATCATCTAAATCAATATAACAAGCTTAATCAAATAAAAACAATTAAGTAAATAAATAAATTTAACCTAATAAAAGTGAGTAAATCGAGTTAAACATAAAAAACAACCAAAATCAAACACACTCAAATTCAGTTGACTGAATTGTTTTCAGTCGACTCAACAAGAGTCGACTAAATCAACTTCAGTTGCCTTCGAGTATCGGGAAGGTAAAATGCGATTTCAGTCGACTGAAGTCAATTAAGTCGACTAAAATGAACTGGTAGATAAAGTTTAGGCGATGAAGTAAATGGTAAAATTTATTACAGTCGACTGAAACATGTTTGGTCGACTCAAATTTAGGCGACTAGAATGTTTCCAGTCGACTGAATCATGTTTATAAGAAAAACACTGAGCCACGCCAAATTCATTCACAATAGCCACAAATCCACTACAAAAACCCTAATTCCAGACTTCCGAAGTGCTTAGGTCGTCATATTCCTTTAACATCATCCTAAATGCTGAGGTAATGACTCTAAAACTTTAGTTTCAATTATTTTCAATAAATATTAAATATTTGCAATTCAATTAGGGGTAAAAGAAGAGCTGTTGAGATTGAGTCATTGACTCCATGCTTGGATATTAGGTTTCCCACTAAGGGGCTGTAAAATACTGCGAATAAATTGCTAAAGAGTGAAATAAAATTTAAATAAATAAAGCATGGTTAGGGATTTAATTAAACCTAACCTTGGCTTAATTTAAATGGGTGTTAGTGGATCTAAGTTTAGTCTTATAGGGTAAAAACCCAACCCATTTCTCACTTATTAATGCTGAGCGTTAATTTTCGTTCGACTGTTTTATCATCGTCGGTTTTTTTCTTTCCCCTGAGCATTTTTCTTTCTTCCTCACTGTGACAATCCGTTTCCTCCTCGCGACTTCTCCCATTCTTCGCCGATTCCCTTTCCACCGGCCAGAGCAAATCTCTGCTCGTCTTCCCTTCTTCTCTGAAGCATAGGGCGGATGAGCCCATTCTTCTTCCTTTCGGTCATCTACCTCTTTGCCTTGTGGCTGATGCTTGGCCGATCGGAGGGAAGGAAGCCGATGCCTTGCTTCTCTACGATCCAGTGACTATCGACGGTTCCGTCCGGTGGGAGAGCCAGCGGGAGGGGAGGGATCGACAGTGGCTTCAAGCTGTCATATTTGGGGGCTGCCCTTCTAGCTGAGCGATGTCGGAGCGAGGTAAGAACCAAATTTGTTTTATCTTGGACAAGATTTTGGTGTTGCTGTGATCTTCTTTGGTTGACCGTGGGTCTGTGTTGGGCAGTGGGTTCGTGGGCGCCAATTGCTCCAGTGAACAGAGATTTGGGGGTGTGCCGCCAGTGAAGTAGCAATTACCGATATATTTCTTCTGTTTACTCTTTTTCACTTATGTCTGGTGAGTTTGATGGATTGTGAGCGTGGATGCTCCGGTTAACAGGGGAGAAGGGTAGGTTGCTGTTGCTCTTCTCTACAACTTCATCGCCGAAGATCGCCAACTGAACAGTTGCTTGGTCATAGCTTGTCTCATGGCCAGCAGCCTATGTTGTGGTTAATGGTCAATTTCCTTTTGGTTAATGCGAACTGGGTTTATTCAGTGAGCAACCCCCATTTTCATAACCGGGAAGCACACCCCCGTGCAACTATTGGTGGTTCGAGCATGGTGTTGTGAATCAGCCACAGTTGATTCTTGGTGAGCTTGTTCAGATTTTTGTTCTATAAATTGGGGATATAAAAAATTATTTTAGAGAGGATTGGTGATTGATTTCAGGTGATGAAGTGAGCCGAATGGAGTCCTATTCGACAAGAGGCTTGATCTAAATCCGTTGTGGACCATGAAGACGAGACAAGGTAAGCTTGAATCTAAGTGTTATGGAAACAACATTTGAATTATGGTTGGTTAAAATGTGTAGGATGAAATCAAAGCAATCAGTAGTTAACGAATGGTGATATGGCAGTATCTTTGTAGGATTGGTAGATTAGAGTTGGAATTGGTTTCCAATTTGATTGTTGGATTCATATCTGATGAGGATCAAGAAGTTGAGAAAATGGAAGCTAGGCTCGGTAAGTGAGATTTGGTTGTTCTTAGTTGTGTGTCAGTTTTGTTTAGTAAACTGATTTGGATGTGTTATTGTTGGATTCTATTGGTGGTTAGTGGATACTAGAGTTATTTTGATTATATTGGTATTCTACGGTTTCAGGACTTCGATACGAGGTAGGTTCACGGACATGAATACAATCAACCCGAACTACAAATTAGGTGGGTAATATTTCCTACCCTGGTCAGGTAGTAGCTAAACCTTGAAGTATATAACTTTATATTGTTGTCACTTTAACCTTGACTCCACTCTAGTTTTTCTGATGCTTGATACTTGCCTTTGCACTTAAATACTCTATTATTGTTGTTATCTATTCATTCATCTTTGTTATGAATTATAGATATTATGGTAAGTGGACCTGTAGTGATTTACCTATGTGTACGTAGATAAATTCGGTTGTAAAACTGAATTGTGCAATTTAGATAAATCATCCGGGGGTGGATAATTCTAGAAGTAAAGTTGAGTTTTCATGTTAGATCCTGATGTTGTGTACATATCCACTATGGATCACATAGTCGGGTATGGACGTGTGATTTGTCGATACAGCGTCGCTACGGACTGGAGATCCTAGCTTGGGTGTTGATCAGTTGAGTATGCCTCTCTATAGAATAGGGAGTGTGTTATGGACATATGTATGGTCATGTGGATTGTGAATAGTGTGTCGCTACGGACTGGTGGTCCTAGCTTGGTTTTAATTAGTCAAGTATGACTCTCTGCAGGATAGAAAGTGTTATGATCAGTTGAGTACGACTCTCTATAGGATAGAGAGTGTATTGATCAGATTGCTATGACTCTCTGTAGAATAGAGAGTTTGTGGTAGATGTCTATTTGTGCGACTGTGCATTCATGTCATTTGCATGCATGCTGGCAACATAGTCTCTCTTGTAGTTGAGAGGGTCGTCAGTCATCCTGCCTCCCAAGTTACTCGTGGAGGAGTAACTGGTGTGAGGGCAGAGCATTTGTTGTGGCACACTCTACCACTATAGACGGTGGTTGTTGGAGTTGCGTGCAGTTGTCCTAGGTGCAAAACATTCGACCACTTATGAGTAGTGACAGTCGGAGTGCCAGCAGCAGAGACCCCTGTTGTGTAGCTAGCTCTTTATGCTTATATGCTACTTCATACTGCCCACTCGGCCACTCGAGAGCAGTGGTTGGTGTTGAGTTGGGACAGTTGTCATGTTGTGCCACCTAGGCCACACTGGGGTCGTGGTAGCGAGTAGGGGTGCGCAGGCATGACCATGCATATGCATTGTCGTGGTAGATGGCGTTTGCACACACGCACACACACACACACACATGTATATATATAGTTGAGTGTGATGAGAATATATATAGCTAGAGTCTATATATATGATCATTGGATATTGCATTTGTTTGAACTATGCTTGCTGCATTTGATTGTACATCATCTTGCATTCTACTTGCATATTCTGTATGGTCGTGTATGGATTACCAGTATTGAGTTGGTTAGACTGTTGTATACCTTTGACCAATACCTTGAGGTGATACGGGATGGACCCGGTTCACTGTGTAATTGACATAGAACGGTAGTATGTCAGTTTTATTGTTTATAGAGTTAGTATTTACTCTCTCAGGTTGTATGAGTTACATCGTTGTTGATCCTTAGGTATGTCAGTACCTTATGTTATTATTGTTGATCAGTTTAGTTTTACAGTTGTTATATTATGCTGGTGTATATCTGTTATACCTGTAGACAACATATTGTTGACTCACATGTGATATATATAAATTATGCATGCACTTTTATTCTTATTACCGCTAAGTTTTTTACTCACCACTATAGACCCTGGGTCTTCTTGTCGCCCAGGTAACATGTAGCCGACTTCGTGATGAGCTTGGAGTAATGCTGGCTGGCAACCTCTCGTCTCACTTCCGAGGGTCCTGGCTTGGTTTTATGTTTTCGTTATTTTCGGATGTTTCTTATATTGATCTGGATTTATATGGTGGATGTGTGTTTGACATTATTGATGTACGCACATGTTGGTGCGGGTTTTGACGATGTTTTCTTTATGTTTTGGTGTTAGTCATACCAGTATGCACTGTGTGTAGTTGTTATTTCGTTTGGAAAGTTTCCACTGTGTTTTTTTGTATTTACATTTATATATGTTGTTGTGATTGCCACCGAAAGGTCTTGTATCAACAGGATATGTTGCCACATATAGGGGAGATGCTGTCAGTTTGTTTTTCGGCTCGACATACTCTTGGGGCGTGACAACTTTATTGGTATCAGAGCCCTAGGTTCTACGATGCCATACAATGTTGTTTTGTCGAGTTTTGGATTCTCGAGAGTCGATTTGTTTCGGTTTTGGTTTTCTGAGATGAGATTGACAGCGGCCTGAGCTCCGAGCAACACAAAGTAAGAATTCCTAATAACTTATATTCTAGTTGGATACTTATCTAAACTTGTTCAACAGGTGTATATAGACAGAGTGATGACACCTGTATAGACTTGTAGAAGGGATCACCTATCGAGGCGACCAACCAAAGTTATCTTTAGTATTTACACTCTTGGTTTTGTTGGCTATGCATTTAATATTTATAACAGGGAATAACATGTAGTGTGTTGGTTATTATTAGTAACCGTGGTATGAGTTGACCACAGGAATGACCTATTGAGTTTGTGATTCTTGAACCCGTGTCGAAAAGGTGAATTTCCTTTGAGAGCCGACTGATATCGAGTCGGAAAGTAGGGGTCAAGTTGTCACATTTCTTGTGGAAATCAGAGACTACAGTCTTAGAGATTTTCACTAATTATGCTAGTCAGATCATTACCTATTGGGTAATGGACAAGATGTGTAAGATATTGTTGATGTAGATAGCGGAGGGTTAGTTTACGGTGTTTCATAGGAATTTTGATCCCTGAGTTGTCGTGATAGGTTGTATAACTTTGAAGGTACTTTTGAGTACTTAGCTTGTGTTATACAAAGGAAGTAGAGTTAGTTGCATACTATTATCGGGATCAAGCGGTCCTTGGTGGAAGATGCAGGAAGTAACCTTCGGGGAATAATATATCACTGATCATGGTTTAGTGATGTTGTGAGAGGGTATTTTCCTCGTGTTATTCCTTTGACTTATTGTTAGGTAATTCTTGAGCTTCAAGTAGGGTGATCGTTGGTAACGGGAATACCATGCAGAGTCGTTAGACTTGCAGAGTTTACGCTCACCTAATAGCTCAAGAGTGTAAATGGATGTCTTAAGCCACCCAGAGTTATTGGCTTACATTTGGATTAGGATGTTTGGATCTTCTATCAGATCCTACCGGAAGACATTGGATCGAGTCATGAGTTTAGAAATGACTCCGTACAAGTGTTTAAGAGATGAAGATTGATAAGCAGACATTGCAAGTCAGATGTTGGAATGAGAAGCCTCCGAATGTTGGACAAAAGAAGCAAGATCAGAGTCATAGGCCATGAGCTACTATTGGAGAGTTTTTTCGATCATAGAAGACTAATCGTAGATCGTCAGAACTGTCTGATGTTATCAGCAAAATCAGAACAAAGACACCGAAGAGATTATGTGCGTGCAGTACGGATCACGAAGTCACGCAAAGTCGGATTATCCGTTGGATCAAATCATTTGTTGTTATTGTAAGCAACCAGTATAGTTGAGGAAATGTATTTTGAAGATTCAGTTGAAGACTGTCGATGTTGTTTCGAGAGGATGATGCGCAATCTCGATAGCGATTTACTACCTCAGACGTGGTTGGAGTTCCGTGATACTTCCCTCAAGGGAAAGTGATTTACTCAATAGTATCAGCAGAAGACATCTTCGAAGACTTAAACATCCAGACAACAACAACTATTATCTCCTTAGGCGCAGCTGTACCATTTGCAGAGTATAGAGCGTGCTATGATTTTGATTGGTATTGAGCACTTTATAGCCGGTGGTGTACTCTTTACCAGTACAACAGTGGTTACCACCTCTATTGCAGCCGTTTCAAGTTGTATCCTCGTGTTGGCAGTTCACTTTAGTTTCTCCATGGTAGTCTTTTGCACCTACATGAGCTCAGTCGACAGGAGCAGAAGTTGGAGGAGTATACATGACTACTCGAGAGGAGATGTAGAGGGTCGAAGGATTGATCATTCAGGGTATTACTTTAGTTTACCCTCTCGGTTGACATATTGAAAGATACTGGAAGTTTACAGGTATCTATGTCTAGAACATTTTGAGATAGGATGAGAAGGATTTCTATATTCAGATTATGTAAATCGGTGGTATCTTTACCATTAGACGAGATATTGACCAACAATTTAGAAGTCAAGGGGTGCCCTTGGACTTTAATAGACATATTTTTACTGTAGACATATCCTTACGGATAGTTAAATTGCAAATATGATGGTATAATATGTCTCTCAGATGTGCGTATAATTTGATAGTATTTGGATGTAGTTTCTGATGCACTTCTAGGCTTACCACGGTATAGGCAAGGGGAGTATGAGGTCGAAGTGATTTTGAGAATAGTTTCGATATTGAAGATCTCATACCGGGAGATAATTTTATTGGTAACAGTGTTGCTAAACACTATGAAAATTTGAAGAATGTAAGTTGCGATTATAGGAGGTGTTGGATGAGATATTTATCTGTCCCAGTATTTCTTCTAGAGAAGATTCAGAACTCTTTGTTAAAAGAGAGATGGACCTTTGAGATTATGCATTGATTATCGATGATGGAATGCAGTAGTTGTTGAAAATGAATATCCTTCATTGTGGATAGATGATCTGTTTAGATCAGCTAAGGACACCTGTGTATACTCTAGGGTTGGTTTACGACCGGAGTGTTGATATTGTAGTGACATGGTGTCATACAATTATCATTGTCAATGTGATGATTGATATATCATCAGTTTAGAGTAAAGAGGATGCGGCTGTGTAGAGACGACAATTTCATATTCGGTATGAATTTTATGAGTTGTTGATAATATTGTTAGACTATTTAACGATTTAGTCATCCATGGATTTGAGAAATCGTGTATTCTGGATACGATTGGATCAGTTTGTGGTTGTTGGAGTTGCGTAACTTGGCCACTGTTGATGGTGGTAGTTGGAGTTGCGCACTCGGCCACCGTAGATGGTGGTTTCCTTGTATGATTTGGTTAATTGCTATAGATGTGGATAGAATGTTTTTAGCATTACTATACCACGGACTTGTTTGACCAAGAGAGTGATGGAATTCACTTAGTTGGAAGCTGGTGAAACCAGTTTACAGGACCTAGACAGTGGTTAACTTTTGCACGAGTATTAGTTAATCCTTTTGGGGTGAATGGAAGGATGTTGTACGCAGATGCATCATTTCAGGGATCAGAGCGATCCTGATGTAGTTGAATGAGGCGTGTTTTAAGCT
The DNA here is from genome assembly GCA_025175895.1 of Wurfbainia villosa. Lineage (NCBI taxonomy): Eukaryota > Viridiplantae > Streptophyta > Magnoliopsida > Zingiberales > Zingiberaceae > Wurfbainia > Wurfbainia villosa. The sequence continues at coordinate 112,257,641 of CM045995.1, read as the reverse complement.
TACGACAGTTGAGGAACTGTGAGACAAGCTATCATACACATGACGTGGTTTTAGCAGATATGATCTTGCATAGTAGTTGTATGGAGCAGAAGTGCTCATGGAGTTTTGACTAGCTACTGGGTAGCTACTATAGAGTTGTTGGAACACGAATAGTTGCAACAAGGGAGATTGATCGTTATAGTCTCCCATGCACTTACAGAGTGTATGGTGGAGTGGATTTTGGATGGTTGATGGACTTCTCTCGTGAGAAGATAATTGCCCGTCTCTGATAAGGATAGTGGGTTCCAGAGTTGCATTAGTTTAAAGAAGAGTTGCTACAGGAAGCACATCATTCAAAATTTGCTATACATCCTTGTGGTACTCGGATGTACCAAGATTTGAAATGTTTATACTAGTAGGAACGGTATGAAGAGAGATATTGCAGACTTCGTTGCTCGATGTTTAGTATGCCAGCAGGTGAAGGCTGAACATCAGAAACCCACTGGGTTGCTTCAGGAAATTCCGATTTCAGAATGGAAGTGGGAGCATATCACTATGAATTTCGTTACGGGATTGCCTAGAACCTGTAAAGGACATAATGCGATTTGGGTGATCATGGATCGATTAACCAAATCCACCCATTTCCTTCCTATTCGTGGGACGGACTCATTGGATCGTCTGGAGGAGTTGTACTGTCAAGAGATTATCAGGCTGCATGAAGTGCCTTTGAGTATTATATCTGATAGAGACCCGCAATTTACCTTGGGATTTTGACAGAGTCTGCAGCAGGCCATGGGAACAGAGATTCGGCTTAGTATGGCATTTCATCTGCAGACAGATGGACAGTCTGAATGTACCATTCAGACATTGGAGGATTTGTTGAGATCTTGTGTTATGGATTTTGGAGGCAGTTGGGAGGACCATGTTCATTTAGTAGAATTTGCCTATAACAATAGCTACCACTCTTCTATTTAGATGGTTCCTTTCGAGGTCTTATATGGTAGACTTTGTAGACCTCCCATGATATGGGAGGAGGTTGGGGAGCGACAATTGCTGGGGCCACAGAGTATCTAGCATGATGCAGAGATGGTGCAAGTAATCAGACGACGGTTATCTGAGGCACAGGATCGACAGAGGAATTATGCGGACTGGAGGCGAAGACCTTTGGATTTCCCAGTCGGGGATCATGTATTCCTATGAGTTTCACCCACCAAAGAAGTCAAGAGATTTGGGTTAAAAGGAAAATTAGCTCCACGCTACATTGGTCCATTTGAGATATTGGAGCAGATTGGGGGTGTAGCTTATCAGTTGGCTTTACCTCCAACACTTGCGGGTGTTCACAATGTATTTTATGTTTCTATGCTGAGGAAATACGTGCCGCGTTCTGATCATGTTCTGAAAGAGGTACCGATTCCACTTCAGGCGAATGAGACTTATGAGAAGATTCTAGTACGGATTCTTGGTCGCAAGGAGTGATAGTTGCGAAACAAAACCATCCGACTCATAAAGGTTAGATGACAACATCATACTGATGAGGAGGCTATGTGGGAATTGGAATATACTGTCCGAGCTCGATACCCTTATCTGTTCACTTGAGGTATGTGGTGATTCCGAAAATTTCTTGTATTGGTTCTTACATTTAAGTACGAAATCTAGGGACCAAATTTTATAAAGTGGGGGAGAATGTAAAATACTACGAATAAATGGCTAAAGTGTGATTTTTTTTTAAATAAATAAAGCATGGTTAGGGATTTAATTAAACCTAACCTTGGCTTAATTTAAATGGGTGTTAGTGGATCTAAGTTTAGTCTTATAGGGTAAAAACCCAATCCGTTTCTCACTTATTAACGCCGAGTGTTAATTTTCGTTCTGCCATTTTATCACTGTCGATTTTTTTTCTTTCCCCCGAGCATTTTTCTTTCTTCCTCACCACGACAATCCGTTTCCTCCTCACGACTTCTCCCATCCTTCGCCGATTCCCTTTCCACCGGCCAGAGCAGATCTCCGCTCGTCTTCTCTTCTTCTCCGAAGCGTAGGGCGGCTGAGCCCATTCTTCTTCCTTTCGGCTGTCTACCTCTTTACCTTGTGGCTGACGCTTGGCCGATCGGAGGGAAGGAAGTCGATGCCTTGCTTCTCCGCGATCTAGTGACTATCGATGGCTTCGTCCGGTGGGAGAGCCAGTGGGAGGGGAGGGATCGACAGCGGCTTCACGCTGTCAGATTTGGGGGTTGCCCTTCTAGCCGAGCGACATCAGAGTGAGGTAAGAACCGAATTTGTTTTACCTTGGATGAGATTTTAGTGTTGCGGTGATCTTCTTTGGTTGACCGTGGGTTTGTGTTGGCCAGTGGGTTCGTGGGCACCAATTGCTCCGGTGAACAGAGATTTGGGGGAGTACCATCGGTGAAGTAGCAATTACCGATATATTTCTTCCGTTTACTCTTTTTCACTTATGTCTGGTGTTTTTGATGGATTGTGACCGTGGATGCTTCGGTGAACAGGGGAGAAGGGTAGGTTGTTGTTGCCCTTCTCTACAACTTCGTCGCCGGAGATCACCAACTGAACAGTCGCATGGTCATCGCTTGTCTCATCGCCAATAACCTATGTTGTGGTTAATGGTCGATTTCCTTTTGGTTGATGCGAACTGGGTTTGTTCCGTGAACAACCCCCATTGTCATAACTGGGAAGCACACCACCGTGCAACTATTGGTGGTTCGAGCATGGTGTTGTGAATCATCCACAGTTGATTCTTGGTGAGCTTGTTCAGATTTCTGTTCTATAAATTAGGGATATAAACAGTTATTTTAGAGGGGATTGGTGATTGATTTCAGGTGATGAAGTGAGCTGAATGGAGTCCTATTCGACAAGAGGCTTGATCTAAATCTGTTGTGGACCATGGAAACGAGACAAGGTAAGCTTGAATCTAAGTGTTATGGAAACAACATTTGAATTACGGTTGGTTAAAATGTGTAGGATGAAATCGAAGCAATCGGTAATTAATGAATGGTGATATGGAAGTATCTTTATAGGATTGGTAGATCAGAGTTGGAATTGGTTTCCAATTTGATTGTTGGATTTAGATCTGATGAGGATAAAGAAGTTGAGCAAATGGAAGCTAGGCTTGGTAAGTGAGATTTGGTTGTTCTTAGTTGTGTGTCAGTTTTGTTTAGTAAACTGATTTGGATGTGTTATTGTTGGATTATATTGGTGGTTAGTGGAGACTAGAGTTATTTTGATTATATTGGTATTCTACAGTTTCAAGACTTCGATACGAGGCAGGTTCGTGGACGTGAATACAATCAACCCGAACTACAAATTAGGTGGGTAATATTTCCTACCCTGGTCAGGTAGTAGGTAAACCCTGAAGTATATAACTTCATATTGTTGTCACTTTGACCTTGACTCCACTCTAGTTTTTCTGATACTTGATACTTGCCTTTGCACTTAAATACTCTATTATTGTTGTTATCTATTCATTCATCTTTGTTATGAATTATAGATATTATGGTAAGTGGATCTGTAGTGGTTTACCTATGTGTAGGAAGCTAAATTCGGTTATAAAACTAAATTGTGCAATTTAGATAAATCATCTAGGGGTGGATGATTCTAGAAGTAAAGTTGAGTTTTCATGTTAGATCATGATGTTGTGTACATATCCACTATGGATCATGTAGTCAGGTATGGACGTGTGATTTGTCGATATAGTGTCGCTATGGACTGGAGGTCCTAGCTTGGGTGTTGATTAGTTGATTATGCCTCTCTATAGAATAGGGAGTGTGTTGTTGACATATGTATGGTCATGTGGATTGCGGATAGTGTGTCGCTATGGACCGGTGGTCCTAGCTTGGTTGTGTTGGTGCAATCGGCCCAGGTCACGATTGACCGGACTCGAGTTTGACTCGAGCGATGTTTTGATATTCGACAAAACGTATGACAATGTGATCGTCATGGTAAAGTCCAAGTCATGGGTACTTGGCATGGAATGTCCAAGTGGGACACTTGGCATTGGGAAAATCCAAGTCTTGAGTACTTGACATGTAAAGTCCAAGCATGGGTCTTGGCAAGGGAAAGTCCAACATAGATTGGCAAGTAAAGTCCAAGGGTGTAGTCTTGGCCACGTAAGTCCAAGGGTGTAATCTTGGCCGTGAAAGTCCAAGTCATGGGTACTTGGCATTTGGAAAGTCCAAGGGGTTTGATATTGGCGGCGTAAAGTCCAAGGGTGGAGTCTTGGCAAAATAAGTCCAATAGTTGGCGGCTTAAAGTCCAAGCAGGAGTCTTGGCAGCATAAGTCCAATGTGCCTTAGCAATGTAGACACTATTAGCATGACAATAGCCGATGGAAGCACCTGAAGGCTAGCGTATAGATGAACAAGTCATGGATGACTTGGAGGGATCCGATAGGCGCGAGGCTGACAGAGGTGGCTAGAAGGATTAGGTCTAGGCTACGGGTGGTCTAGCAAGTATGGGGGCACCATACTTCGGTTAAAACCTCATGTTTGAGGTGTATCAGTCGACTGGGACCATGAGTCAGTAGATTGGTGTGAGTCAACTAGGGTTTGACTGCGGGAAGTGCCTTGGCAGTCAACTGCCATAGTTGGGCAGTCGACTATTGGCCAGATCAGTCGAATGATATGGTAATTAGTTGGCTGATGGTCGAGATCTCGGGCACAGAAGATTCTCTAGTCGAGTGATTGACCCGAACACTCGACTGATTAAGCCATCAGTCAACTGATGGGTGTGATCAGTCGGCTGATGGTGTATCCGTTGGACTTATCCGACGTGTTTCATGATGTTGTGAGACAATGGCTACAGGAGCAGTCGATTGATGGTCCCGATCAGTCGACTGCCAAGCAAAATCCAGTCCGAATGCAGGTTATAAAGGCAGCTCAGAAGGAGGGATTTTGGCATGATTTGTTGGTGCAACAATGCCCCAAGCATTTATATATTTTGATGTTTATATAATCATCTAAGTTAGGCAATGTTTTGTGATCTAATTGTGAATACGTTTAAGTGACAGGAAAATCCAAGTATGAAGACTTGGTAAAAGACAAGTCCAAGTGTGATCTTGGCAAAGAGAAGTCAAAGGAAAGGTCTTGGCGGCGTAAGTCCAAGCATGTAGTCTTGGCAGCGTAAAGTCCAAGCAGTCCTTGGCAAAGAAAGACCAAAGGCAAGTCTTGGCGGCATAAGTCCAAGTATGTAGTCTTGGCGGCGTAAAGTCCAAGCGTACTTTGGCAAAGAAGAAACCCAAAGCATGACGAAACCGAAGGAAACTTTTGAAGGCAAGCGCATGGATGTAGTCATGGACTGAGAGAAATCCTGGAGGTGCAAGGCTGATGGAAAAGCTAGAAGGCTAAGTCTAGGCTTAGGGTATGTTTTCAAGTTTGAATTAGTCATACTTGGGGTGTGCCAGTCAACTGGAACATGGTATCAGTCGAACTAGCCTTTAAAATGCAGCATTAGAGGTTGGAGGGTTGGCGATCGTGAGTTATCGATCGAGCTGCTGAAGTCGACTCGGCCGACCGCCGCATAATTGTGATCTGCCATTATTGCGCCGATCGCCATTATTGCGCCGATCACATGAGCGAAAGGCCCGTGGCCGATCGCTCGGCTTCGGCAAGACGTCGATCGCCATCGCCGCGTTGGCCGATCGATAGTCTTCCGTTAGCGATGGCGACGATGGAAAATCCGAATCCAGCTATTCGAGCCGTTAGAATCGTGCGGTCATCGATGACTTTCATGATCGGTGATAGGCCTACAATGGGAAAAAGAGGCTCTTTCCTATAAAAAGAGGCCAAGGGGAGCAAGAAGAGGCTAATGCTTATATTCTGATCATTCTCCTAAGCTCCCACAAGTTTTTCAAGTTTTCTAAGTGTGTTAATTTCCTTCCTCCTCTCAAATCTTCATTGTCATCTTTTGTAAGAAGAGGAGGTCTTTGTAAAGAGAAAGCTTATTAGTGAAGATTGATTTGAGTTGATCCACCTTAAGGATCGCCGTGGAGTAGGAGCGTTATCTCCGAACCACGTAAAAGCTTCTGCGTTAGCATTGCATTTTCGTTTCTATTATTATTATTATATTTGTTGTGTTTCCACTAATCTTGTTGTAGAAAATGAAAAGAGGCTATTCACCCCCCTCTAGCCATTCAAGGATCCTACAAGTGGTATCAGAGCCCGGATCACATCGAAAGATCTAACCATCAACCGAAGCATGGCATTTCAAGAGGGATATAGTACGGCGAGACCTCCATTCTTCGACGGCAATGATTTCGGCTATTGGAAAGGTAGGATGGAATACTACCTCATGAATGACATCGAAAATTGGTTTAGTATTGTAGATGGATTCGAAAAGCCGATCGACGAATTCGGAGCATCACTACCGACAAAAGATTGGACAAAAGAGATGGCAAAGAAAGCACAAGCTAATGCAAAAGCAACGACCACACTTCAATGTGGTCTATCCAAGGAGCAACTTTCTAAAGTCGGGCCTTTCAACTCCGCAAAAGAGCTTTGGGAGAAGCTCATCGAATTGAATGAAGGTTCAAAGGAGACTAGAAGAGCCAAAAGAGACCTATTGATAGGTCAACTCCAAAGCTTCACCATGAAGACCAACGAAACCGTGAGCCAAATGCACGGTCGCTTCAAAGAAGTAGTCAACGGACTACATGTAATAGGTGAGAAGGTCGACAACCGAGACCTTGTAAGGTATGTACTCCAAGCCTTCCCTAGAACAACCTTATGGGCTTCAATGGTAGATGCCTATACGGTCTCTAGGGATCTCTCTTTGGTTAAGTTAGATGAGTTATTTTGTGAATTTCAATTACATGAACAAGCTAACATTTCATCCAAAGAGAAGGGTATAGCTCTTTTTGTAGGTAAGAAGGACAAAAAGAAGAAGGAGAAGAAAGAAGTGTCCTCCTCATCCGAATCCGAGGAAGACTCATCAAGTAGTGAAGATGAGCTATCGGCAAGCGAGGTGACTCATTACGTCAAGAAGTTTGGTGAGATCAAGGAAACTCACCAAGAAAGATGTGAGGAGGATGTTCCAATCCTCAAGAGGTAAGCCTTCAAATAGTTCAAATTCTTCATCTAATGTAACTTGTTATGGTTGCAATAAGAAAGGGCACATCAAGCCAAATTGCCCGGAACTAAAGAAGGAGGAGGAGAAAGAAAAGAAGCATAAGGAGAAGAAAGAAAAGAAGGAAAAGAAGAAGAAAGAAGCAATGGTGGCTCAAACATGGGACACCCTAAGCATGGAAGACACTTCCGATGATGAAGAAGTATGTCATGCCACCCGAAATCTATCCCTCATGGCTTTAGAGGAAGAAGCCGGGAGCTCAAGTGAGGAGTCTTCATCCTCTTCATCAAGCGACGAATCATCATCAAGTGATGATGATGAGGTAAACAACTCCCCTAGGGTAGATTTACTTTACAAGACAATTGCATGCCTCCAAAATGCATTGAATAGATCGAAAACTAGGATTAAGGATTTAAAAGTAGAGATAAAATCACTTAAGAGTGTAGAACCTTCTTGTAGTAAATTATCTTGTGATGATGAAGCATGTACCCTTAGGGATGAAAATGATGAATAAAGAAAAGAAATAGGTAACTTAAGAGAATGCTTAGAAAAATTCACTAATGGTTCTAAATACCTAGACATGATAATTAAGGATCAAAGGGCTATTTACAACAAGGCCGGAATAGGATATAGACCTAAGGAAAAGGAGGTAGCATTTACATCCCTTGCTAGTAGAAAAACCATTATTAAAAGCAAGGGTAGAAAGGTTTGGGTTCCTAAGAAATTTCTAATTGATGCTAGTGGTCCTAAAATTTGGGTACCTAAGGATTGTATTTTTCATGTGATATAGGTAGAAGAACCAAGCTTGTGGATTGTTGATAGTGGGTGTTCAAAACACATGACCGGTGATGAGAGAAAATTCTCCACTATCAACCACACTAGCAAGGGAAAGGTATCATTTGGTAATAGTGGCAAACTTAAGATTCTAGGAAAGGGCACAATTGAGGTATCCTCCAACCTTGCTATCCATAAAGTGTTATTAGTTAAAAATATGAAATTTAATTTACTTAGTGTAAGCCAATTATGTGATGCAAACTTTGATGTTAAATTTGATTCCTCAAAATGTTTTATAAGACACAAAACTCTAAATGATTGCATGTTAGTAGGTTTTAGGAAATCAAATATATATTATGTTGATTTATCCTATGCTACTAATGCTTCTACTAAGTGTCTTATTGCAAAAGAGGAAGAAAGTTGACTTTGGCATAGGAGGCTAGGACACATAAACATGAAGAACATAGCCAAAATAGCAAAAATGAAGTTAGTCAAAGGGTTGCCTAAAGTCAAATTTCTCAAGGACAAAATGTGTGATGCATGCCAAGAAGGGAAACAATCAAAAACATCACACAAAGGTAAAAATTTACTTAGCACCGCTTTACCTTTAGAACTTTTACATATGGACTTATTTGATTGTCATAGTACCCCTTCTATGATTGGTAGTAGATATTGCTTACTAATAGCAGATGATTTCTCTAGATTTACTTGGGTATTTTTCATGAAAAATAAGGATGAAACCCTAGGAATAATTATAGGATTTAGCAAGAGAGTAGAGAATGAAAGAAAACTCAAAATCAATCGGATCCGTAGTGATCACGGTGGAGAATTTGAGAATTCTAATTTCTCAACCTTTTGCTTAGAACAAGGGTACAAATACGAGTTTTCTTGTCCTAGAACACCCCAACAAAATGGGGTTGTGGAAAGAAAAAATCGTGCTCTACAAGAAGCGGCTAGGACTATGCTAAATGCATATTCTTTACCTAGCTATTTGTGGGCGGAAGCGATTAATACTGCTTGCTATATCCAAAATAGGATTTTAATTCATAGGTTTCTAGGAAAGACACCATTTGAATTGTGGAATGGTACAATTTCAACAATCCATTATTTTAAGGTTTTTGGATGCAAGGTGTATATTTTAAATACCAAAGACAATCTAGGTAAGTTTGAGTCCAAATCGGATGAGGGAATCCTAGTTGGATACTCATCCACTAGTATAGGATATAGAGTTTACAATAAAAGGACTCAAAAGATTGAGGAATCTTCAAATGTCCAATTTGATGAAACCTCTAATACATACCCTAGGAAATCCCCCATTGATGATGATATCAATGATAAAAATCAAGAAATTACCCAACAATTTCAAGATTTAACTTGAGGGGGTAATGATCAAGGGGGAGTATTGAATCAAGGGGGAGTAAGAGGTGATTCCGATGATGAGCAAAGGATTGAGATTAATTATGATCAAACTCAAATTAATACACCTCCTAGAACCATAAGAGCTAATCAAAATCACCCCTTAGATCAAATTGTGGGTGAATTATCTCAAGGTGTTAGGACTAGGTCATTTTATAGGGATCCCACTAGTCATATAGCTCTAATTTCTCAAATTGAGCCCAAAACCATCAAAGATGCATTACTTGATCCGGATTGGATCTTAGCAATGCAAGATGAATTGGCTCAATTTGAAAGGAGTCAAGTATGGGAGTTAGTTCCTAGACCTAATGAAAACACCATCATTACTACAAGATGGGTTTTTAGGAACAAACTAGATGACCAAGGGAATATTACTAGGAATAAGGCAAGATTAGTTGCAAGGGGCTTTAATCAAGTTGAAGGACTTGACTATGATGAAACATATGCTCCGGTTGCTAGGTTAGAGTCTATTAGAATACTATTAGGGTATGCCTCCTATATGGGTTTCAAACTCCATCAAATGGATGTTAAATCGGCATTCTTAAATGGATTTATTAAGGAAGAGGTATATGTAGAACAACCTCCCGGGTTTGAGAATATGGACTATCCAAACCATGTATACAAGCTTAAGAAAGCTTTGTATGGTTTGAAACAAGCTCCCCGGGCTTGGTATGAAAGATTATCATCTTTCTTAATCTCTAAGGACTTTAAGAGGGGTAGTATAGATCAAAATCTATTTATAAAGTCAACATCAATGGACATCTTTGTAGCCCAAGTATATGTTGATGACATTATCTTTGGGTCAACAAATGATGAATTTCTCCAAGACTTTATTAAAAATATGGAAAAAGAATTTGAAATGAGTCTAGTTGGGGAATTAAATTTCTTCCTAGGATTACAAGTTAAACAAACAAGTGAAGGAATTTATATTTATCAAACCAAATATGCTAAGGAAATGATTAAGAAATTTGATTTGGAAAATGCCAAGGTAGTTTCAACTCCAATGACAACCAATACAAAAATAGATAGTGATAATGAAGGAAAACAAATTGATCTTACACTCTATAGGAGCATGATTGGTAGCCTTTTGTACCTAACCGCTAGTAGACCCGATATATTATTTGCGGTTGGTATGTGTGCTAGGTACCAATCATGTGCAAAAGAATCTCATTTAGTTGCCGTTAAGAGAATCTTAAGATATGTTAAAGGCACACTAAATGTAGGATTATGGTACCCTAGGACTAGGTCTTTTGATTTGGTTGGGTACACCGATTCCGATTATGCCGGTTGCAAATTGGATCGGAAGAGTACTAGTGGTGGATGCCAATTCCTTGGGTCCTCCCTAGTTAGTTGGAGTAGTAGGAAGCAACCTTGTGTTGCCCTATCCACCACCGAAGCCGAATATGTGGCTATGGGTGGTTGTGTAGCTCAACTTTTATGGATGAAACATACTTTAGAGGACTATGAGCTATCTTACTCCAACATAAAAGTATTTTGTGATAATGTGAGCACCATAAATTTTACTAAAAATCTGGTGCATCACTCTAGGACTAAACACATTGAAGTGAAACATTACTTCATTAGGGATCATGTGGCTAAGGGGGACATTGAGCTCAATTACATTGAATCTAAGTCCAACCTAGCCGACATCTTTACCAAGCCTCTCCCCGAAATAGAATTTTCATCACTTAGGAGAGAACTTGGAATGTGCTTTGTAGAGTAGAAGTGTAGGTTTGCATGATCCCATAAAAATCTAGGTTTTATACCTCTAACCATCTCACAATAGACCTAAGAAACTATGATTTGTGTATTTAGCCACCTAGAAATCATGTGAGATGTTAGGAAGATGCACTTGGTTCATCATGCTTGTTATGATGCATTACCATGAGCCAAAGTGCCATCTAGAGACATTAATCCTTCATTAGACCAATCATTGGGAAGACTTATGTACAATTAATGTGCATATAGCTCTAAGAATATGATTGGAAATGTCAAATAAAATAAAATTTAAACTATGTCTATCAAACCTTGAGAAACAATTTTCAATTGATAAGTCAAAGTGATACAAAGTTTGCAAAAATATCATAACTTTTGCAAAATCTCAAGATTGTGTCAATATCAAAATCTAGAGGTGATATATTTTTACAATAATTTTTCCTTGATAGGAAATGATCTAACAACATTAACCATAAAATTTCATAATTTTTTGATCTTTATTGAATTAATTATGAATTTTTTAATCTGACAAAAAAGGCTATCGGTCGATATCACGACCGGGCGCTTATTGCGATTCGGATCTGACGATATCGAATCGGGCTTACCCGATTCGCTATCGATTCGACCGCCATTTATGGTAGTGGGTGCCGCGCCATATGAAGCTCGTATCGACTAGCGTTCGATTGATCTCCATCGATTCATTTCGACTACCCGTGATCAAGCGCCGCCCAAGCACTCATATGTATGGTTCATTGCCGACTAATTTTAGGCTTTCCCCGACCTTCTTTCTTCTTCCTCTTCCGACGAATTTCCACCGCACTTTCTAGTCGTTCTCCCTCGTTTTTCGGCGACTTCACCGACCGGTGCTCCCATTTGGAGTGTTCTCCGACTCGAGGACCACCTCCTCTCATGCGGTTGCAGCCCTAGTCTTCACCGTAGACCACTCGCTCGGCTAGGGTTTCGTGGAAACTACCTTCCGGCACCTGTCTTTGATCTTTCACCATGCCGCCTAGGTAAACCCTCATCCCTGCTCACAGTTTGGTTGTTCCTATAGTTTTGTTTCACTAACCGGTGTTTGTTTTTGTTGTCTTTGTTTATGCATTCATCATCCTTAACCTACATTACTCTTTTCGCACATTTAGACTTAAGCATTATGCATCTAAGCGTGCCCAGGTACCGCCGACCAACGAGGGCCCGTCAAACCCTCCACCCATTGTCGATCCTAGGTTTCCAAACACCGCACTTGAAAATTCCTTCAATAAAAATAAATTTTAACTCATTCCACCTCGATCAATGGACCCAAAATTTCTTAAAGATTACTGCTTTGATATTGTTTAAATCATCCAATTCTACAAACTTGAATCATTAGTCTTTTGTTAACATCATGTCAATATCACTCTTCTTTTTGAATTCTTCAACAATTTGTGATCGGTTGGAGATGGCTTGAGATATCGGACTCGCGTTGCTCAGGGCGATCTGGATTTCAACCCCCAGATCTGGACCGATTTTCTCGGATGTCTCTCTTCCGAGAATGATTTCACTTTGTATCCATCTTGGAGTGATCCACTTCCACCTCCCTTTGAGGAGATTTCTCTAGATTCACTTCATACTACCTTCTATCACTCTCCTCGTCCTTTGAACACCAATCTCTTTCAATCCCAAGAGCTCTCTGCTTTTGACAATGTCCTTTATAAGGTCATTTCTCATTGTCTTCTTCCTATAGTTATACGCGGTTTGACCTTAGTTCGACCTACACACTTCCTTCTCATGCATATCCTCCGTCAGAACTTAGACATCGATATTGGTCTCAACACCTTCCACTGCATTACTCACTTCATAAAGCTAAACAATGGGAAGGTTCATATGCCTTTTGGAAATGTCCTTACTCAGTGGCTTAGTTCCGTAGGCATTGATGTCAACATAGGGGTCATTAAAATCATGAATAAAAAATATGACCAGATGACTCGTCGAAGCTTCTCCTTGGCGGGCTTGAAGGCCAGCGAGGGGTCCATTTTCTGGGACCCTGCACGACGGCCAGCAGGTGGCGCTCCGGCACCAGAGGATGCTGCTGCTGCAGGAGATGCTCAGGGTGTTGCTACTGAGAGAGCTGATGCGGAGGGGACTGCTACAGACGATGCTGTTCTGCCAGACTCATCCTTCATTGCCCGCTTCGATGCTTTTGCAGAGCGGATAGATACACGTCTTGAGGAGCTTCGCTTGGGGCAACAGGAGCTTCGCCGGGAGCATCAGGAGCTCCTCTCCCTCGTGAGTGGGATGCATCGGCAGCAGCAGGACATTTTGGCGATTCTCCGCCCTCCTGCACCCAGACACCCACCTCCTCACAATGGTTCATCATCTGCACCGATGGATGCTGATGACGACGATCTTTAGCTAGACTATTTTTGTTATTTTCTTTTTGGCCGTATGTACGGCACAAACTCCAACTTGTGTAATGATTTTTGATTAATGAAATGAAGTTGTGTTTTGTTTTGTTTATTTCTATTAGTGCCTACATTACTATAATTTGTTATTTTTCAAGTTTAGAAATTGAGCACATAGTACTAAGTTATGAATATTGATACGATAAGTCCAATGTGCCTTGGCAGTGTAGACACTGTTAGCATGACAATAGCCGATGGAAGCACCTGAAGGCTAGCGTATAGATGAACAAGTCATGGATGACTTGGAGGGATCCGATAGGCATGAGGCTGACAGAGGTGGGTAGAAGGATTAGGTCTAGGCTACGGGTGGTCTAGCAAGTATGGGGGCACCATACTTCGGTTAAAACCTCATGTTTGAGGTGTATCATTCGACTGGGACCATAAGTCAATCGACTGGTGTGAGTCAACTAGGGTTTGACTGTGGGAAGTGCCTTGGCAGTCAACTGCCAGAGTTGGCCAGTCGACTATTGGCTAGATCAATCAACTGATATGGTAATTAGTTGGCTTATGGTCGAGATCTTGGGCACAAAAGATTCTCTAGTCGAGTGATCGACCCGAACACTCGACTGATTAAGCCATCAGTCAACTGATGGATGTGATCAGTCGACTGATGGTGTATCCGTTGGACTTATCTGACGTGTTTCATGATGTTGTGAGACAATGGCTACAGGAGCAGTCGACTGATGGTCCCAATCAGTCGACTGCCAGGCAAAATCCAGTCCGAATGTAGGTTATAAAGGCAACTCAGAAGGAGGGATTTTGGCATGATTTGTTGGTGCAACAATGCCCCAAGCATTTATATATTTTGATGTTTAGATAATCATCTAAGTTAGGCAATATTTTATGATCTAATTGTGAATATGTTTAAGTGACAGGAAAATCCAAGTATGAAGACTTGGTAAAAGACAAGTCCAAGTGTGATCTTGGCAAAGAGAAGTCAAAGGAAAGGTCTTGGCGGCGTAAGTCCAAGCATGTAGTCTTGGCGGTGTAAAGTCCAAGTAGTCCTTGGCAAAGAAAGACCAAAGGCAAGTCTTGGCGGCATAAGTCCAAGTATGTAGTCTTGGCGGCGTAAAGTCCAAGCGTACTTTGGCAAAGAAGAAACCCAAAGCATGACAAAACCGAAGGAAGCTTTTGAAGGCAAGCGCATGGATGGAGTCGTGGACTCATAGAAATCCTGGAGGCGCAAGGCTAATGGAAAAGCTAGAAGGTTAAGTCTAGTCTTAGGGTATATTTTCAAGTATAAATTAGTCATACTTGGGGTGTGCCAGTCGACTGGAACATGGTATCAGTCGAACTAGCCTTTAAAATGCAGCATTAGAGGTTGGAGGGCTGTTGGCGATCGGGTTATCGGTCGAAATCGCCGAGAGTCGACTGCACCGATCGCCACATAGCGGTCGGCAATGATCGCCATTATTGGCAATCGATCGCCACGATCGTAAAGGCCCGTGTGGCGGTAGCGATCGCCATGACGCCATGAGAATCCTGACCGCGGCGATGATGATAGTCTTCTCGTTGGCGATGACGATGGCAAAAAGAGGCTCTTTCCTATAAAAAGAGGCCAAGGGGAGCAAGAAGAGGCTAATGCTTATATTCTTATCATTCTCCTAAGCTCCCACAAGTTTTTCAAGTTTTCTAAGTGTGTTAATTTCCTTCCTCCTCTCAAATCTTCATTGTCATCTTTTGTAAGAAGAGGAGGTCTTTGTAAAGAGAAAGCTTATTAGTGAAGATTGATTTGGGTTGATCCACCTTAAGGATCGCCGTGGAGTAGGAGCGTTATCTCCGAACCACGTAAAAGCTTCCGCATTAGCATTGCATTTTCGTTTCTATTATTATTATTATTTGTTGTGTTTCCACTAATCTTGTTGTAGAAAACGAAAAGAGGATATTCATGTAGGGAATTCTTTATGCCAAATGGCATATGCGCAACGGAAAAATTAGGATCCCTTCCAAGTGATCCATGCGAAAGCAAACTCGTATAAAATAAATTTCTCTAAACCAAGCCTATCTTATAGGAGAGGATTACCTTTGTTGCGTGCCCTTGTTAATCCCGCTTCTTCCTTTTGTTTGTTGGATCTTTAGCACGTTCAAGTGTCCGTGCCTCTATATGTATCCACACGAGCAAGCTCTTGTCTCACAAAAGAAAACTAGAGGAGCTCTCCTTTACTTCTTGCTAGAGAAGTCCCTAAAGGAGAGGAAGCTAGGGAAAAAGAGAAGGGAAGAAGAAGACTACTCTTCTTCCTACACTCACAAAAGCCACACAACAATAAGCTCTCAAGCTCTCTCCAAGCCTCAAGCTCCCAACAACCACACTCCACCAAAAACTCTACTTTGGCCGGCCACTCCATGGAGCCTTTTATAGGGTTGGAAAAACCCTTCCACCTCCTTCACATTCAATGCAATCCATTGCATTGAGACACACTCAAAAAGGATTTGGCTTCCTTGTTTGACCGGCCACTTAAGGAGACAAAACCATTTTGTTTCCTTCCACCTTATCTAGCTTAGGTGGATGCTTAGGTGGCATGCTTATGTGGCATGCTTATGTGGCATTCTTATGTGGCATTCATGCATGTTGAATTAATCTTATTAATTCAATTAAGCTTATGTTACCATATTGAATTAATCTTATTAATTCAATTAAGCTTATGTTATCATATTGAATTAATCTTATTAAATCAATGAGGTAACATATTGAATTAATCTCATTAAATCAATTAGCTAAAATTCTCATTAAGCTTAAAGTCCAAAAAACCATTTTGTACTTAAGCTTATTCCCAAATTATTCTAGTCAAACTAGAATACTCTAATTCCTCTAATCATCATGCTCTTTGTGTGTGACCCTATAGGCTCTCATAACGTTGGCAGTGGACCTAAACTCTTTTAGATACACAAGCAATGAGCGGCATCTAGCAATACATCATTGCTACCCAAGTTATGAGATAAGTCAAGATCCGACTAACCTTTGACTACTATAATATATGGACTGTGTCCTTCTATCCTTGATATCAGATTGATCAATGAGGCATAGACCGTGTCATCCTCGATCAATCTATGTGTTTCTTGATCCCTGAGTAAACTAACTCAAACAAATGAGCTCAATATCTCATATTGACTCATTCGAGCATGACCATGCGTTTTAGTAGTTCTACTCAATCAAGGGCCCACCGATATCACTCTATATGAGAGGGATAGATCCCATCTACATCACTCACATCCTCCGCATAATTTGTTATATACCCGATGTCGCCTTTATGGTCCACCTATTACGGGTGGACGTTTGACGATACCAAAGTACATAACTCCTTATGTAGGGAACCGTAGTGACTTGTGTCCGAGGACTATTCATACCAATAGTCACATGAGAAAGTTTATGACACTCATATAACGATCCATGAAACTTTCATGGCGGGTCGATTCGATATATTCTCTAATATATACCCATGTGTCAACTTGATATCATATATCCATGACTTGTGAGATCAAGTCATCAATTGACCTACATGCTAGTCTTTATGTATTAATATTGCCCTTGCATATTAATACTTGACTAGGAACATTTAGAAAGTGTTCTCTCTGACCTCTCATAATCAATTCTCGCCAATTGATGTGTCTGTAGATAAGAACCTACTTTTCTAGGGCATTACTATATTTAATTTAGGCGCACAAGCAAGACTTAAATATAATAACCAATCCTTTGCCTTTATAGAATATGATACAAAATGTTCCCTATTCAACCATCACATGATTGGTTCTTAGGGCTATAACTAACAATCTCCCACTAGCACTAGTACCAATCACTATGATATCTAATACCTAGTGACCTAGTGTGACCATCATGCTTCCTCCTGTACAAAGCCTTGGTCAATGGATCTGCAATGTTAGCTTCTGTCGGTACTCTGCATATCCTCACATCTCCTCTATCGATGATCTCTCGAATGAGATGGAAGCGCCGCAGTATGTGTTTGGTCCGCTGATGTGATCGAGGTTCCTTAGCCTGTGCAATAGCCCCATTGTTGTCACAATAGAGGTCTATTGATCCGCAATGCTAGGAACTACCCCAAGTTCATCGATGAACTTACGAGCCAAATGGCCTTTCACGCATCGGATGCAAAGAATATACTCGACCTGTTGTAGAATCAAGAATCGTGTCCTCCTTTGAACTCTTCCACCACCCACCATTCAGCAAAACACGATCTATAGTCATCCTTGTCTATTTGGAAGCTTGCATCACTGTAACCCTTTACAGTTAGCTCCTCATTGCCTCCAAATATCAGGAAATATTCTTTCGTTCTTCGTAAGTATTTAAGAATATTTTTGACTACTATCCAGTGACTTTCACCTAGATCTGACTGGTATCTACTCGTCATGCTTAAAGCATACGAGACGTCAGGATGAGTACAAAGCATGGCATACATGATAGACCCTATGGCGACGACAAGGGATCTTATCCATGCGATCTCTCTCCTCCTTAGAAGAGGGACATTGAGTCTTGAAGACTCACACCATGTGATAAAGGCAGAAATCCTTTCTTGGAATTTTGCATAGCAAAACGATCTAGCACTTTATCAATGTATGTACTCTGACTTAGGCCAAGTAATCTTTTAGATCTATCTCTATAGATCTTGATGCCTAGAATATAGGCAGCTTCACCTAAGTCTTTCATTGAGAAACAATTCCCTAACCACATCTTCACAGACTGGAGTGAGGGAATATCATTTCCGATGAGAAGTATGTCATCTACATACAAGACAAGAAATACAACTGTGCTCCCACTATTTCTCTTGTAGACACAAGGTTCATCTTCATTCTTGATGAAACCAAACTCTTTGATTGCATCATCGAATCGAAGATTCCAGCTTCGAGAGGCTTGCTTTAGTCCATAAATGGACCTTTGCAGTTTGCATACCTTTCCAGGATGCTTTGGATCTTCAAAACCCTCGGTATGTCATGTACACATCCTCGAGTAGCTTCCATTGAAGCGGTTTGACATCCATCCGCGGATCTCATAATCGTGGTAGGCTGCAATAGCAAGTATGATCCGAATGGATTTAAGCATCGCAACTGGTGAAAAGGTTTCATCATAGTCAATACCATGAATTTGTTTGAATCCTTTCGCCACCAATCTACCTTTATAGGTATGCTTATTACCATCCATGTCAGTCTTTACTTTAAAGACCCACTTACACCCAATGGGTTTTACCTTGGTGGATCAACCAAGGTCCATACTTGGTTAGTGTACATGGATTCCATTTCGGATCTCATGGCCTCTAGCCATTTCTCGGAATCTGGGCTCATCATAGCTTCTTGATAGGATGTAGGCTCGTCAAGATCGACAAGCAATACATCACCATTGTCAGTCAAGAGAAAAGAATATCTCTCGGGTTGACGACGGATCTTGTCAGATCTACGAAGAGGTTGGTCTACTTGAACAGGTGTTTGTTCCACAACTCTTTGGGCAACAATTTCCTCATCCACAACACTTTGTGGTTCCTGTTCATTTTCCATCGAAGCCTTAGTGTTATCGTCATCTTGAACTTCTTCAAGATGAATTTTACTCCCACTAGTTTTTCTAGAAATAAATTCTCTTTCTAGAAAGACAGCATTTCTGGCAACAAACACCTTGCCAAGTGTGGGATTGTAAAAGTAATATCCCTTAGTTTCCTTGGGATATCCGACAAAATAACACTTATCTGATTTGGGTCCTAGTTTATCTGAGACTTGACGTCTTACATAAGCTTCACAACCCCAAATCTTTATAAAAGATATTTTGGGACTCTTCCCAGTACATATCGTATATGGTGTCTTTTCTACGGCTTTTGATGGGACGCGATTAAGTGTGAAAGCGGCTGTCTTTAGAGCTAGTCCCCAAAAGGAAGTAGGTAGATCAGTCTGGCTCATCATTGATCGTACCATATCTAATAGAGTACGATTTCTCCTCTCAGATACACCATTCCATTGTGGTGTTCCAGGGGGAGTGAGTTGGGATATTATCCCACACTCAGCCAGGTGATCACGAAACTCTTGACTAAGGTATTCACCACCTCGATCTGATCGAAGTAGCTTGATACGCTTACCAAGTTGGTTTTGTACTTCATTCTTGAATGCTTTGAACTTTTCAAAGGATTCTGACTTATGTCTCATCAAATATAAGTAGCCAAATCTACTCATATCATCAGTGAAAGTAATAAAGTACTTATAGCCTCCTCTGGCTTCGACATTGAAAGGCCCACATACATCAGTATGTATGAGTCCTAACAAGTCTGTCGCTCTCTCTCCATGTCCACTAAATGGAGTTTTAGTCATCTTTCCTAAAAGGCAAGATTCGCATACCTCATATGATTCAAAATCAAATGAGTCCAATAATCCATCTTTATGGAGTTGGGATATGCGTTTTTCATTTATGTGACCTAGGCGACAGTGCCAGAGATATGTTTGGTTCGAATCATTCGATTTGAACCGCTTGGTATTTATGTTATAAATTGGGTTTTCTAAATCTAGAACATAGAGACCATTCATAAGTGGTGCATTACAATAGAACATTTCATTCAAATAAATGGAACAACATTTGTCCTTTATTATAAAAGAAAAGTTTTTCTTGTCTAAACAAGATACAGAAATTATGTTTGTTGTCAATGCAGGTACATATAAGCACTCCTCTAGTTCTAAGATAAGCCCAGTGGGCAAAGACAAAGAATATGTTCCTACAGCTACAGCAGCAACTTTTGCGCCATTGCCTACTCGTAGGTCTACTTCGCCTTTTGCCATTTGTCTACTATTTCTCAGTCCCTGCACATTATTACAAATGTGAGATGCACATCCGGTATCTAATACCCATGTAGAAGAAATAGATAGATTAACTTCTATAACGTGTATACAGGCGAAGTCCCACTTCTTTTATTCTTTACTTCCTCAAGGTAGACTTTGCAGCCTCCGCCTGCGTCCACCTCACCGCTTTACCTTTACCCTTTGAAGTGGATGAATTGGCCTTGCCTTTGGCTTAGGTCTTACCCTTGCCTTTAACACCTTTGCCCTTCTTGACCATTAGTACGTTGCTAACTTTCTTTTTGAGATTCGGTTGTGATTCTTAACATCGAGAATCTCGAAAGGTTTATCAATTTCATTCATGTTATAATTCATGAGAATTGATTATATGCTTCCTAACGATTGCAGATAACATCGTTGCCAATTCTTGGCTCGATGGAAAACCTAGTCTTTCAAGGTTCTCAACGCGTACCCAATCATTTTGAGTCGTGAGTTCCTACAGTGTTCCTTCTTGCATCTTGCATGCAAAAGAGCCTTAGACACTTCAAAACGCCGTGTTTAGCTTGTCCTTGATATAGTTGTTTCAAATGCTCAACCATATCATAGGCATCCATGTTCTCATGTTGCTTCAAGCTCGAGTTCATGGTGGCAAGCATAAGACATGACACATCTAATGCGTCATCTTGATGCTTCTTATAAGCATCCTTTTCAGACGACAGTGGTGCATGGGCGAGTGTTTGAGGTAGACTGCTCTAGGACATACTGATTTGCGTTCTTGTTTGAGGATAATCCTCAAGTTCCTATACCATCAAGAAAGTTCGCTCCATTGCTTGTCCTTCTCAAGGGACAGATCGCAAGTTGAGGGGTGTCGTGTTAGATGTCATGGTGATCTACAACATTAACATGCAAAGTTAAGTATCATACCTAAATCATTTAATTAGGCCTTTAATTAAATGAGGCTCCACTAAATTCTCATAGCTACTATTTAGCTATAAATTTATATGGGATAAAGATCCACATTATAATTCGTCTTGAGTTAGCTTTGGCTAATCGCCCAAGACGTAGTATAATTAGGTAGGCAATCTTTTGCCAATTACATCTGATGTAACTCTTTAATAGCTTTGGTTAAGTTTTAGATTAGTTTAGTGTTTATTCCTAAACGACTTCAGCCGTATGGCGAGGCAATGAGGGCCTTCTTGGATATCGGAGCAACGACCACTTCTAAGACAAAGCTGATGTTCGAAAATCACATAAAACTAATTTTAAAACTTATGTTCAAAGCTAATATATGCCTCTACTTTCTTAACTAATTAAGAAAACTTAATTAAGTCTTAACCAAGTTTGATAGCGGGACATCACGATTGTCCACTCGCACTCTTCCAAGATAAAATGCATTGCTTTGCTTTGGCAAACCCAATAACAAATGATCGAGGAAGTAGTGAGTACCAAGCTTTGGTAGGCATATTTTTGACTTATTAAGAAATAAACATGTATCATATACATATTAGCATACATCACATATAAGCTAAACTAATCATGCATCACATACAAGCTAAACTAACATGCATCACATACATATTAAACTAAGCGTGTCATGGTTATGGCCCTTATTCTACAATCTTCTCAAGCCAATGAAAAGATTGATTGGTCAACCTAGGGATAACATCTTCTCCTAAGTGCTTCCTTTTGGTTGTCTTGTGTGTTGACTTCCTCCTTGTAACCTCATCTTCCAATGGACCCTCCATCTTTGTTTTGTACATTACAAAAGGAGAAATACTCGAGTTACATTCGAGTCTAAAACTAATTTTACAACAAGAATTTTAGGAGGAAGGCACGACACGCAGGCCGTATTTAAGAATTACAACACACACACATTCACAAACCTTTTGGGACTAGGCCATAACCATGCACCATGTCATTTTAACTTTTAAAAGACATTGGATATTTTATTATGTTTGACAATTGCTAATGCAATTATCAACTCATAATAAAATTTATCCTACTTCTATATCACATATAAAATAGAAAACCTATTTTATACGATCTTTCATAAGTGGCTCGATACCATCGTAGGGAATTCTTTATGCCAAATGGCATATGCGCAACGGAAAAATTAGGATCCCTTCCAAGTGATCCATGCGAAAGCAAACTCGTATAAAATAAATTTCTCTAAACCAAGCCTATCTTATAGGAGAGGATTACCTTTGTTGCGTGCCCTTGTTAATCCCGCTTCTTCCTTTTGTTTGTTGGATCTTTAGCACGTTCAAGTGTCAGTGCCTCTATATGTATCCACACGAGCAAGCTCTTGTCTCACAAAAGAAAACTAGAGGAGCTCTCCTTTACTTCTTGCTAGAGAAGTCCCTAAAGGAGAGGAAGCTAGGGAAAAAGAGAAGGGAAGAAGAAGACTACTCTTCTTCCTACACTCACAAAAGCCACACAACAATAAGCTCTCAAGCTCTCTCCAAGCCTCAAGCTCCCAACAACCACACTCCACCAAAAACTCTACTTTGGCCGGCCACTCCATGGAGCCTTTTATAGGGTTGGAAAAACCCTTCCACCTCCTTCACATTCAATGCAATCCATTGCATTGAGACACACTCAAAAAGGATTTGGCTTCCTTGTTTGGCCGGCCACTTAAGGAGACAAAACCATTTTGTTTCCTTCCACCTTATCTAGCTTAGGTGGATGCTTAGGTGGCATGCTTATGTGGCATGCTTATGTGGCATTCTTATGTGGCATTCATGCATGTTGAATTAATCTTATTAATTCAATTAAGCTTATGTTACCATATTGAATTAATCTTATTAATTCAATTAAGCTTATGTTATCATATTGAATTAATCTTATTAAATCAATGAGGTAACATATTGAATTAATCTCATTAAATCAATTAGCTAAAATTCTCATTAAGCTCAAAGTCCAAAAACCATTTTGTACTTAAGCTTATTCCCAAATTATTCTAGTCAAACTAGAATACTCTAATTCCTCTAATCATCATGCTCTTTGTGTGTGACCCTATAGGCTCTCATAACGTTGGCAGTGGACCTAAACTCTTTTAGATACACAAGCAATGAGCGACATCTAGCAATACATCATTGCTACCCAAGTTATGAGATAAGTCAAGATCCGACTAACCTTTCCGTGACTACTATAATATATGACCGTGTCCTTCTATCCTTGATATCAGATTGATCAATGAGGCATAGACCGTGTCATCCTCGATCAATCTATGTATTTCTTGATCCCTGAGTAAACTAACTCAAACAAATGAGCTCAATATCTCATATTGACTCATTCGAGCATGGCCATGCGTTTTAGTAGTTCTACTCAATCAAGGGGCCCACCGATATCACTCTCGTCATATGAGAGGATAGATCCCATCTACATCACTCACATCCCTCCGCATAATTTGTTATATACCCGATGTCGCCTTTATGGTCCACCTTGACGGGTGACGTTTGTGATACCAAAGTACATAACTCCATGTAGGGAACCGTAGTGACTTGGTCGAGGACTATTCATACCAATAGTCACATGAGAAAGTTTATGACACTCATATAACGATCCATGAAACTTTCTCATGGCGGGTCGATTGATATATATTCTCTAATATATACCCATGTGTCAACTTGATATCATATATCCATGACTTGTGAGATCAAGTCATCAATTGACCTACATGCTAGTCTTTATGTATTAATATTGCCCTTGCATATTAATACTTGACTAGGAACATTTAGAAAGTGTTCTCTACAGCCTCTCATAATCAATTCTGCCAATTGATGTGCTGTAGATAGGAACCTACTTTTCTAGGGCATTACTATATTTAATTTAGCTGGCACAAGCAAGACTTAAATATAATAACCAATCCTTTTCCTTTATAGAATATGATACAAAATGTTCCCTATTCAACCATCACATGATTGGTTCTTAGGGCTATAACTAACAATTCACCCCCCCCTCTAGCCATTCAAGGATCCTACATGATTTTCTTGGGCGATTTAGAGCGATTTGCTGGTGGAAATCAGGGTCTTCAAGGCTAGTCCAAGGCGATCAACAAGCAAGCATTACAAAGCAATTATTGTAAAGTTTTCTTTACGTTGTTTTATATATTCGTCTCATATTTGCTTGTATTTGTTTCTTATTATTGTAAGAAATATTGTACGAGGTTTTTCCACTTTCGGATTGTTCTGAGAAGGAGTTTATTTGATTAGTGGTGTTGTACGCATCGCTATAGCTTGTTTGAGCTCGATCCGTGGAGTAGGAACCATTTGGTTCCGAACCACGTTATATTTGATGTTGTGCGTGTGCTTGTGTTCGTGTTATTATTCCGCTGCATACTAACACGACTTGTAGACACGATCGCTATCGTAATCCATCAAGCAACGCCGATGCTATTCACCCCCTCTAGCAGTCACGAATGTCCCAACAGATTGTAATCAGTCGAGTATGACTCTTTGCAGGATAGAAAGTGTTATGATTAGTTGAGTATGACTCTCTTCACGATAGAGAGTGTATTGATTATATTGGTATGACTCTCTATAGAATCGAGAGTCTGTGGTAGATGTCTATTTGTGCGACTATGCATTCATGTCATTTGCATGCATGCTGACAACATGGTCTCCCTTATGGTTGAGAGGGTCGTCAGTCATCTTGCCTCCCAGGTTACTCGTGGAGTAGTAACTGGAGTGAGGAAAGAGCATTTGTTGTGCCACACTCTATCACTATAGACGGTGGTAGTTGAAGTTGTGTGCAGTTGTCTTGGGTGCGTGACACTCGATCACTCATGGGTAGTGACAGTCGGAGTGCCAGCAGCAGAGACCCTCGTTGTGTAGCTAGCTCTTTATGCTTATATGCTACTTCATACTGCCCACTCGGCCACTCGAGAGCAGTGGTTGGTGTTGAGTTGGGACAGTTGTCATGTCGTGCCACCTAGGCTACACTAGGGTCGTGGTAGCTAGTAGGGGTGCATAGGCATGACCATGCATCTGCATTGCCGTGGTAGATGGCGTTTGCACACACACACACACACACACACACACACACACACACACACACACACATGTATATATATATAGTTGAGTGTGATGAGAATATATATAGCTAGAGTCTATATATATGATCCTTGGATGTTACATTTGTTTGAACTATGCTTGCTGCATTTGATTGTACATCATCTTGCATTCTACTTGCATATTCTATATGGTCGTGTATAGATTACCAGTATTGAGTTGGTCAAACTGTTGTATACCTTTGACCAATACCTTGAGGTGATACGAGATGGATCCGATTCACTGTGTAATTGACATAGAACGATAGTATGTCGGTTTTGTTGTTTATAGAGTTAGTATTTACTCTACCATATTGTAGGTGTTGTAGTATGATACTTATACTCAGGTTGTATGAGTTACATCGTTGCTGATCCTCAGGTATGTCAGTACCTTATGTTGTTATTATTGATCAGTTTAGTTATACAATTGTTATATTGTGCTGGTGTATATCTGTTATACCTATAGATAATATATTGTTGACTTGCATGTGATATATATAAATTATGCATGCACTTTTATTCTTATTACCGCTGAGTTTTGTACTCACCACCACAGACCTTGGGTTTTCTTATCGCCCAGGTAACAGGTAGTCGACTTCGTGATGGGTTTGGAGCAACACTGGCTGGCAACCTCTCATCTCACCTCCTAGGGTCCTGACTTGATTTTATGTTTTTGTTGTTTTCGGATGTTTCTTATATCGATTC
This sequence comes from Wurfbainia villosa, assembly GCA_025175895.1. Classification (NCBI taxonomy): domain Eukaryota; kingdom Viridiplantae; phylum Streptophyta; class Magnoliopsida; order Zingiberales; family Zingiberaceae; genus Wurfbainia; species Wurfbainia villosa. The sequence continues at coordinate 112,231,733 of CM045995.1, read as the reverse complement.
AGATTTATATGGTGGATGTATATTTGACATTGTTGATGTACGCACATGTTGGTGCGGGTTTTGACGATATTTTCTTTATGTTTTGGTGTTAGTCATACCGGTATGCACTGTGTGTAGTTATTTCATTTGGAAAGTTTCCACTGTGTTTTGTTGTATTTACATTTATATATGTTGTTGTGATTGTGGCCGAAAGGCCTTGTATCAACAGGATATGTTGCCACGTATAGGGGAGATGTTGTCCATTTATTTTTCGGCTTGACATACTCTCGGGGCGTGACAGGGGCATAGGATTAGGTTTGAGAGCACCACTTACATTCCTATGCCTACTAGGTACATTAGTAGATCATACTTTAGTAATGCATGCATGCTTAGTATGGAGGTCATCGCACACTATGGATTAGAAAAACTAGTTTATTGCAAAAACTCTATTAACATAGACATATGTGCGGAGTTTTTCAATAACTTTATTAAAATTGATGACATTTCATATTTGGCTAAGGTACAGGGTATGGAATTTGTTTTTATCCCCACCACGTTGAGAGAGCATTTAGGACTTATGCATTTGACATGCCCTGTTGCATGTTTTCCATCCACTGTGAATTCTACCGTCTGACCCTACTCTCATATTACATTAGATAGGATACATATGCATCTTTTTGGTGAGGAAAGAACTCCATCTGTGAGTATCTTTAGTTCTACTAGACTCAGAGTACAGGACTATGTCCTATACCAAGTCATAGTGAACTGCATTTTGCCACTCACCACTAGGGACATCGCTATGATGCACCCTTATCACTCATTTTTACTTTATGCACTGAGTCATAGATTAAATTTAGACATTAGCTTATAGATGTTCCATTCCATCATTTATCATTCTAGGTTAGTCACTAGCAGGAAGACACATTTGCCTTACTGCCATGTCATCACATCTCTCTTAGCTGCATTAGGGTTTGATGTTACCACAGGTAACATCAAACAACTTATTGAGTATGCCATGATAGGGTCTAGGTAGTTTGGTTTAGCAAAAATAGGTTTAGATGAAAATGATATCCTTGCATGGAAGAGAGATGACCCTTAACCCTAGCCCCAGCCTGATCCGGAGCAGGAGCATGAGCCAAACATCGATCCCGACCACCACTCTGAGTCCGAACATCAGGAAGCCCCAGGATTTGATAATGTATCACCATTTCTTGGGATTCCAGCACCTCCTACCATAGCAGAGAGATTATCTAGGTTGGAGGATGAGATGCAGCGCCAAGAGCAGCAACATCTTTAGATGATGCAGATTTTGCAGGCACAGAGAGAGGATCATCGAGAGATGATGAGCTTCTTAGGTCTTGGGGCATGGGTCCTTCTCATCCTCCATCTACTGACTAGGATTGTTATGCCACTTGAACTTAATAAATTCAATAATTTTCAAATCTTGTGTGTGAATTGTGTTATGCTTGGTAGATTAGGAAATTTTCATGCTTAATATTCAGAATTATTTTGAAAAGTAATATTATATTATTTTTTAAAGGAAAATAAAAATTAATCTAGATTAGGGCAATCTAGATTTCATGATCCTATAGATTTTAGTTATCCTTCACATCTCACAAACACCTAGGATTACCTATTTGTGTATTGAGTCACGAAGATGGGCGTGAGATGTTAGGACTGCACCCCTGGTTCCAGATGTAGATCCAGTGCATCGACATGAACCAACACGGGGTTTACAAGAGCAAATTGATCACTTCGGTGACTAACTCTAATTCAAATCTTGATGATTAATTCTATATCATTTAAGCTAGTAAAGAGTTGGACATTTACTTTAAGGATAACTTTTAGATGTGTATTTTTAAAATATAAATATAATATTTAGAAATTCATGCTTGGACTTATTCCCTATCACTTTTGCATCAAATTTAGAGTTTTAAAGAGTTTCAAATTTTTAGAAGCTTGAAAATTTTTGAAAATTTTGAAAAAAAGTTTTTATTTAGAGGAGTTTTTGAAAAGTTTTAAAGTTAAAAAAAATTTAAAATTTTTGAGAATTTTGAAAATAAGTTTTTATTCAGACAGAGTTATGAAAAGTTTGAAATTTTTTAGAAGTTTGAAATTTTTTGAAAATAAGTTTTTATTCAGGGGGAGTTATGAAAAATTTGAAAATTTTTAGAAGTTTGAAATTTTTTGAATATTTTGAAAATAAGTTTTTATTCAGGGGAGTTTTGGAAAGTTTGCAAATTTTTAAAAGTTTGAAAATTCTTTAAAATTTTGGAAATAAATTTTTATTCAAGGGAAGTTTGAAGAGTTTGAAAAGTTTTGGGAAGGTTGAAAATTTTTGAAAAGTTAGAAATGTTGTTTGAAATTTATTAAAAAACTTAAATTAAAGTTTTTGAAATCAAATTCGCCGGTGAAAAATTTTAAAACTTAATTTTTGAGATTGAAAATTTCTTATCTCCACTATATCTTGTTGGCATTTTAAATTTAATCTTTATTTTGATGTATGTCAATGGGGGAGAAAGAAATATAAAGTTAGAGATTTATTTATTTAAAGAAAGTTGCAAAAAATTAAAGAAAAATTTATTTAGCGAAAGAAAGATGCAAAAATTTGATAAGACTTTATGCATCTCATACATGGTTTAATTTATGCATCTATTATACATGTAAAAATTTGGATATTGATATTTGATTCTCCTAACTTTAACTGGTGTGTTTTCATACATCAAAAAGGGAGAGATTGATACAGTGAGCATCACTCATTAGTTTTGATGTATGAACCACAGTTAAATGTTAGGATTCACTTGTATTCTAATATCAGTTTTAAGTGTGCAGACTTAACAGGAAGTCTTAGTAGGTTGTGTTGATCGGTTACTAGGCATGTATCTTGACAGATCAAGAGGACTGGACACCAGACATGAAGTCCAAATGGATCGCGTGGATCGGACATTTGGCATGAAGACCGGTTGGGTCAGGAGACCAGACAATCGACAAAAAGTCCAGCTGGGTCAGGTAGACCGGACAGCTGGTGGAAGCCTTGGTGGGTCAGATCGGATGTCAAGAGTGGTAAGTCTAGTGGTAGCCAGTAGGTAAGCCTCGAGTGAAGAGGTGAGGCCGAGTCCTCTGTAGGGGGACAAAGCTAGGCGTCAATCCGACGAAAGGTCCACGTGGGATTTAATAATCGAAATTGAGCAATATTACTACTGCTATCACATTTTATATTATCTATTTGTGCTAATCCTATTTTGCAGGGATCAGTCGACTGGATGGATTCAAGTCGACTGAAGTCCAGTCGACTGGATATATATCAGTCGACTGGATACCTATTTGGCTGGGTTAGCTGTTGATCGATTAGAGATCGTGCGACGCAGATGGAAAGGGTTTCAGTCGAATGAATTGTTAGTGTAGTGGGCACCTAAGTCGAACCTGATTTTTGATTATAGTAAATGATACAAAGTTAAGCTCATATCGTTATCTCACGAGCTGAATCGAGTGTGCAGAAAAGTGCTAAAGCTGGAGCTAAAGGCTAGAGACACCCGGAGGAAGCCGCGGTGGTCGGGCAACACTTGAGTGACTTCGGAGGGAGCCAAAGAAATCGAGTGGAAGGTCGGAAGCGAGAGCTACAAAGTAAGTATCAAGGTAAGCTCGTGTGTGTGAGCATAAGTGAGGTCATATCTTCCTTACGGGGATGGTCTTAAGCGTAGATCCGACCAAAGACATCCCATGGATGGTCTAGGTCGAGATCGGATGGTCAACGACCGTCGAAATTATATTTTATTAAGCTAACTTGTGATTTTAGCAAGCATTAGTCGATTGCACACAAGAGCCACTCGACTGCCTTCATCAGTCGACTACTGAGGGTTGTGACTGATCGACGCCATCACCGATCGATGGTCAAGGATTAACCAAGAGTCAAGCTTTATCACCTCATTCCAAGGGGCTTTGTGCCTAGTTTTGATTGGCTGAAGATCCACTCGATGAGGGGCTCAAAAACTATAAAAGGAGGGCTTCTCTAAAGGTTTTTAATCAATTCAAAAGTGCCCTAAAGCCTCCGTAATGTGACGACACTCCAACGACTCCACGACGACGGCGAAGTGCCTATAAACGGCCTCCATCCATTTGGTCATCGATAAAATTCTTTTAAGTCATCCATTAACTCTTGTATTTACTTTCTATTCTATGAGCTTTTATTGCAACGAGGAGAGGGGGAGTGTCCCTCTACCTCAAGCTTTGGTTTTTTGTGTATTCGATTAACTCCTACCTCCAACAAGGAGGAGTTCGTTAGTGATTTTCCCTCCGTGCATAGTCAAGGACCACTAGGGCCTTGGAGTAGTAATCGTAGGCTACGAACCAAGTAAAATCCTATTGTGTTCATTTTATCTTTCCGCTGCATTTACTTGTGTTTTGAAACGAATTCGACGAAAAAGCTTTTATCGCTATTCACCCCCTCTAGCGATCCGCTCGATCCAACAATTAGTATCAGAGCCGGGGGCACTAAGATCTGGTGAAACTACCGATCTAGCATTGTCTTTTGATTTCATTTTCGTTTAATTTTTTATTTTACAAGCTTTTATTTATTCCTCCCACACTACTAATCCAAGAGGCAAGTCTTGGAACATTTTTCTTGTTTTTGTCTTTACTAGATTTCGTTTTCCTTTCTTCTTCTTACCTTTTGTGTCAAATGGCCCATCTCGAGGGTTTTAGCACCATCCGACCTCCGTTTTATAATGGAGACAATTTTCGTTACTGGAAAGGTCGGATGAAATGCTTTCTCAAAACCCAAATCGAGATGTGGATCATAATCCAAACAGGATTCACACTTTTGACTAATGAAGGTGGTGAATCTTTGGATTATGACCAATGGACCAATGCCACGAAAAGGCAAGTAGAAGCCGATGCAAAAGCAAGGCAAATCCTTCAATGTGGTCTGTCAAAGTAGGAGCTCAACCGCATCAACCCCTTCATCAGTGCAAAGGATCTTTGGACAAAGCTAGTGGAGCTACATGAAGGGACCGACGAAGCCAAGGTATGTAAGCATGATCGTCTTTTCAATAGATTGTATAATCTAAAATGCAGGAACACAAGACGGCAACGCAACTGCATGCTCAGGTTCAAGATATCATCAACAACCTACACGCAATTGGACAAAAGGTCAAAAACTGTGACCTTATCAGGTACATACTAAACTCGTTTCCTAGGACCACCTTGTGGGCATCCATGGTCGATGCCTACAAGGTCTCTAAGGATCTTTCGAAACTTAGATTAGATGAATTATTTTCGAATTTTGAACTCCATGAATAGTCCAACTCAAAACCCGAAAAGGGTATAGCACTTTTTGCAGGTTCGAAGAAGAAGACCGCGAGCAAGCCACCCTCGAAGTAGGAAGAAGATGAGTACGAGTCGGAGGTCGACCCAGAATTGGAGACCAAACTAGTCAACCTAGTTCAGAGGATGGTCAAGGGCCGAAAGTGAACCATCACTTGACCCAACGAAGGTAAGCCTAAAAGTTCTAATGTTAGGTGTTACGAATGCAATATGTTTGGACATATCAATTCTGAATGTCCGAAGCTCAAGAGCAAAGAACAGAAATTCAAGAAGGCACTCAACACAACGTGGGAAGAAGCGTTAGAGGAAGAAGACAATGATCACATCTTCATGGCTAAACCAGCTGAATCGAAGATGGAGTCTAAACCGAAGCATGAGTCTGAACCCGAAAACGAATCGGACTACGAAGCTCTATTCAAGACAAGCCACGGATCCACATCCGGTTCAAGAGATACACTTAAGGTAAGTCGATCTCCTATTAGTACTCTTTACAATGCGATTAAATTCTTAACTAGGAAGTTAGCTAAGTCCGAGTCCAAGGTTGAGACCCTAGTTGAGGAGGTTAAACTCCTCAAACACGAGGTCTCCCTAACCTCTTCGACTAGTCAAGTTCGAGAGGAGGATTCAACTCGGGTTGAAAAGCTCGAAGTTGAGAACTCACTCTTGAAAAGTCAAGTCGAAGATCTTAGGAACACGTTGGAAAGGTTTACTTTGGGATCCAAGGGACTTGACCTCCTACTTGGATCGCAAAGGGCCATGTACAACAAGGCCGGACTAGGGTTTAGCTCAAATACGACCAACAAGTCGTATATGTCGATTGTAAATCGACATAAAAAATGTGTCCAAGCATGGGCTCCTAAGACCGCTTTGATTTCAAACTTAGGATCCAACCAGTATTGGGTTCCCAAGGACCAAATCCACTATGTGGAGAGACCGAAACGATTCAACGGTCCAAGGGGAGCCAGTACAAAATTTGTTTGTGCTCTAACAAAAAAATTGCACGCTTAGGTCCTTTATTTATTTTAATTTTTCTTTTTAGAATGGTTAGATAGGACTATAACTCGTCAATACTTAGTAACATAGTACCAAGACATGATGAGATGATAGTATGCTAGGAAAGCAAAGTCTCGTGTATTAGGGCTAGATAAGGCATATCTAGTTCGGTGCACTTGACCGAGTGGAACTAGCTGAAGCTACCTTGCCATATCCTAGACTAGTTAGACCAGGAAGTGGTCTTAGGTGAGTCAAGTCTCTATTTTCTTGAAAATGCCTTTGTCTAAGGAAGTGGTTGTTTTTCCGATCAAAGAAGGCCTCTGTGCCTTGCCACGATCTGGAAGCCATGATCTTGAAAAGGTGACTTGATGAGCTTAAAGTCAAATCCGAATCTAACGCAAGGTTGACAAGTGTTCAAATCATTAAATTCAAATCAAGTAAAATTGGAAGTCATCTCACAAGAACATATTAAAATAACATGCTTGATCATGTAGACATGTAGACATGTAGACATCCGATTACCCTCGGATTATACGCATATCCGAGAGACATATTATATCATCATTTCAACAATTTAACTATCCGTAAGGATGTGTCTACAGTGAAAATATGTCTATTAAAGTCCAAGGGCATCCCTTGACTTCTAAATTGTTGGTCAACATCTCGCCTGATGGTAAAGATACTGCCGATCCACTTGATCCAAATATAGAGATCCTTCTAATCCGAACTAAGAATGTTCTACATATAGATACCTGTAAACTACCAATATCTTTCAATATGTCAACCGAGAGGGTAAACTAAAGTAATACCCTGAACGACCAATCCTTCGACCCTTTGTGTCTTCTCTCTAGTAATCATATAAACTCATCCATCTTCTGCTCATGGTAGATGAGCTTATGTAGGTTGAAAAGACTAGCTTGGAGGAATTAGAGTCAACTGCCAAAACGAGGACGCAAATCTAAACGGCTGCAACTGAAGGATACAGAATAGATACGACCATCATCGTATACTCTCTCCTTTATAAAAAGCAAATCCACGTATGGGGTAGTAGGTCGCTACTAGTGAGATAACTCAATCTTCTGTGATGATCTCTGATGTCGAGATTGCGCATCATCCTCTCGAAACAACATTGTGATCTTGGTGAGTCTTGAAGCACACCTCCTCAAATGTACTGGTTGCTTACAATAGCAACAGATGAACTGATCCAACGGATAATCTGACTTCGCGTGTCCTGTACTGCATGCACATAAACCCTTCGGAGTCTTTCTTCTAATTTCGTTGATAACATGAGAAAGTTTTGACGATCTGCGGTTGGTCTTCTATGATCGAAAAAACTCTCCAATAGTAGCTCATGGCCTATGACCCGAACTTGCTACTTTTAACCAACATTTGGAGACTTCTGATTTAATAATTTGACCTGCAATATCTTCTTATCGGTCTCTAACTCTTAAACACTTATGTAAGTCATTTCTAAACTCATGACTCGATCCAATATCTTTGGTAGGATCGATAAAAGATCCGGACATCCTAATCCAAATGTAAGCCAATAAATCGTGGGTGACTTAAAACATCCATTCTCATTCTTGAGCTATTAGATGGTGTCGTAACCTCTCAAGTCTCATGACTCTGCACTTACCAAATGAGCACCCTACTTGAAGTCAAGAATTCTCGACAATGAGTCAAAGGAGTAACAGGGAAAATACCTCTCACAACATCACTATATCGTGACCTAGTGATGTACTATTCCCAAGATTATTTCCTACATCTTCCACCAAGTCGCTTAATCCGATAATGGTATACAACTCACTCCACTTCCTTTGTATAACACAAGTCAAGTACTTGAATGTACCTTCAAAGTTATATAACCTAGCACGAACAACTCAGGGATCAAAATCCCTATGAAACACTGTAACTAACCCTCTGCTGTTTGCATCAACAATAGCCTACACGCCTTGTCCATTACCCAACATGTAATGATCTAACTAGTATAATTAGTGAAAATCCCTAAGACTATAGTCTTTGATTTCCACAAGAAATGTGATGATTTGACCCTAGCTTTCTGACTCGGTATCAGTCGGCTCTTAAAGGAAATTCACCTTTTCGACACAGATTCAAGACTCACAGACTCAATAGGTCATTACCGTGGTCAACTCAAACTACGATTACGAATAATAACCAACACACTACATTTTATTCCCTGTTGTAAACACTAATTGCATAGCCAACAAAACCGAGAGTATAAACACTAAAGGCAACTCCAGCTGGTTGCCTTGGTGGATGACCCCTACTACAAGTCTGTACGGGTGGCATAACTCCGTCTATCAACACCTGTTGAACAATTTTAGATAAACATCTAACCAGAATATAAGGTATCAAGAATTCTTACTTTGTACTGCTCGGAGCTCATGCCGCTGTTAGTCTCATCTCACCAAACCAAAACAAAATGACTTTCGAGGTCCAAAACTCAATGAAAAACATCATTATATGACATCGCAAAACCTAGGGCTCTGATACCAATAAAGTTGCCACACCCCAAGAGTATGCCAAGTCGAAAACAAACGAACAATATCTCCCCTGTACATGATACCATATCCTGTTGATACAAGGCCTTTCGGCCACAATCACAACAACATATACATATATGTATAACCAAAATCATAGCGGGAATCACCACAATAGCGTCAGAGGAAGAAGACAATGATCACGTCTTCATGGCTAAACCAGCTAAATCGAGACGAGTCCGAAGGAACCAAGCCGGACTACGAATCTCTATTCAAGACAAGCCACGGATCCACATCCGGTTCAAGAGATACACTTAAGGTAAGTCGATCTCTTATTAGTACTCTTTATAGTGCGATTAAATTCTTAACTAGGAAGTTAGGTAAGTCCGAGTCCAAGGTCGAGACCCTAGTTGAGGAGGTTAAACTCCTCAAACACGACGTCTCCCTAACCTCTTCGACTAGTCAAGTTCGAGAGGAGGACTCAACTCGGTTTGAAAAGCTCGAAGTTGAGAACTCACTCTTAAAAAGTCAAGTCGAAGATCTTAGGAACATGTTGGAAAGGTTTACTTTGGGATCCAAGGGACTTGACCTCCTACTTGGATCGCAAAGGGCCATGTACAACAAGGTCGGACTAGGGTTTAGCTCAAATACGACCAACAAGTCGTATATGTTGATTGTAAATCGACATAAAAAATGTGTCCAAGCATGGGCCCCTAAGACTGCTTTGATTTCAAACTTAGGATCCAACCAGTACTGGGTTTCCAAGGACCAAATCCACTATGTGGAGAGACCGAACCGATTCAACGGTCCAGGGGGAGCCAGTACAAAATTTGTTTGTGCTCTAACTTAGAAATTGCATGCTTAGGTCCTTTATTTATTTTTATTTTTCTTTTTAGAATGGTTAGATAGGACTATAACTCGTCAATACTTAGTAACATAGTACCAGGACGTGATGAGATGATAGTACGCTAGGAAAGCAGAGTCTCGTGTATTCGGGTTAGATAAGGCATATCTAGTTCGGTGCACTTGACCGAGTGGAACTAGCTGAAGCTACCTTGCCATATCCTAGACTAGTTAGACCAGGAAGTGGTCTTAGGGAGTCAAGTCTCTATTTTCTTGAAAATGACTTTGTCTAAGGAAGTGGTTGTTTTTCCGATCAAAGAAGGCCCCTGTGCCTCGCCACGATCTGGAAACCATGATATTGAAAAGGTGACTTGATGAGCTTAAAGTCAAATCCGAATCTAATGCAAGGTTGACAAGTGTTCAAATCATTAAATTCAAATCAAGTAAAATTGAAAGTCATCTCACAAGAACATATAAGGATAACATGCTTGATCATGTAGACATGGGTGAGATGATTTAGGTTTAATAATTTACAACCAACCTTTAGCAATTCCAATATCCGATCCAACTACCTTGTGTGTAGGATCAATGAATGTTGGACAGTGGTTGCTCCCGACACATGACTGGGGATCAACTCAAGTTTTTGAAGCTTCGATTCAAACGACAAGGATTGGTGACATTCGGAAACAACGACAAGCTCAAAATCATTGGATCAGGTGATATTGGGCTCAACTCAAACTTTATTATTCAAAATGTCTTATTGGTAGAAAATTTCTAATATAATTTACTTAGTGTAAGTCAATTGTGTGATAATAACTATAAGGTCATATTTCCAGAAAATGAATGCATAATTAAAACAAATGAAACCTCTGAAACAATTCTTAAAGGAACCAGAAATAACAATATTTATACTATTGATTTAACTAACTCCTCAACCAAGTGTCTTATGACACGGCAAGAGGAATCTTGGTTGTGGCACCAACGACTCGGTCACTCGCACCCAAGACTCATCCACAAGATGAGTCAGAGTGACTTAGTCAGAGGTTTGCCTAACCTCAATAAATTGGATGATAAAATATGTAATGCTTGTCAACAAGGTAAACAATCTAGGACACAACATCAACTAACTAATCAAGAATGAACCAAAAGTGTTCTTGAGCTCCTACACATGGATCTATTTGATTCACATGGAGCTAAGTCACTTAATGGGAGTCAATTCTGCTTAGTCATAATTGATGACTATTCTAGATTTACTTGGGTTAGGTTCATCAAACACAAAAGTGATACCCTAGATCAATTAATCAACCTATTTAAACTAATAGAAAATCAACAAAACCTTAAAATCAAAAGACTTAGGAGTGATCATGGTGGTGAATTTGTGAACCACGGGTTTACAGAATTCTGTAACCTAAATGGATACCACCATGAGTTCTCATGCCCTAGAACCCCATAACAGAATGGCCTAGTAGAACGTAAAAATAGAACTCTACAAGAAGCCGCTAGGACAATGTTAAACGAGTATAACCTACCCGATAGATTTTGGGTAGAAGTCGTTAGTACGGCTTGCTATGTCCAAAATAGGATCCTTATGGTAAAGAGGCACCTTAAGACCTCGTACGAGATTTATCACGATAAAATACCTAACATCAAGTACTTTAGGGTATTTGGATGTAAGGTACATATCCTAAACACTAAGGATTACCTAGGGAAATTCACATCCAAAACCTCTACCGGAACCTTTCTAGGATACTCGATTACGAGTAGAGCCTATAGGGTATATAACCATGACACCCTTAGAGTCGAAAAGACTATTAATGTAGTGTTTGATGAAGGACACGAACCTATAAAACCCCTAGCAACCCCAATTAGCGAGCCAATTCATACTAGACTCGACTCCGATCTTGAGATCGAGTCTAGTATTAATCCTAACCTAAGTCAACCAAGTCATCCTATCAACCAAGTGATAGGTGACTCTAACCCAAGTCAAACTAGGACTCAAACGAATCATCCTATCGACCAAGTGATAGGTGATCCAAGCCTAGGAGTTCGAACTAGAGCTTCATACTGAAACCTTAGTCAAATCTCCTTGATTTCAAAAATTGAACCCAAAACCATTGACCAAGATCTTCTTGATCTCGATTGGATTATTGCAATGCAAGAAGAGCTAGCTCAATTCACTAGGAACGAAGTATGGGAATTAGTACCACCACCTAAAGATAAAACAATCGTTGGAACAAGGTGGGTGTTTCGAAATAAACTTGATGATAAATGTGAAGTAGTTAGAAATAAAGCTAGATTAGTCGTTAAAGGGTTTAGTCAAGTCAAAGGTTTAGATTATGACAAGACCTATGCCCTAGTAGCTAGATTAGAGTCCATCCGAATGCTGTTAGCCTACGCTGCACATCGAGGATTTAAGTTATTTCAAATGGATGTCAAGTCAGTGTTTTTGAATGGCTTATTAAGGAAGAGGTATACATTAGTCAAACCCCCCAGATTCAAAAGCCTAGATAAATCCGACCATATCCTTAAACTAAAGAAAGCTCTTTATGGACTCAAACAAGCTCCTCGAGCTTGGTACGAGAGACTTTCAATTTATCTTAAGTCAAAAGGGTTTAGCCAAGGCCTAGTCGATCCAACCCTTTTCGTAAAAACCGTATGTAAGGAAATATTTATAGCCCAAATTTACGTAGACGATATCATTTTCGAAACAACCAATTCGATCCTACTAAACGAATTCATTTCACTTATGGAAAGTGAATTTGAAATGAATTTAGTAGGTGAGTTGAGTTTCTCCTTAGGTCTACAAATTAAAAAGATGGAATATACTTACACCAACGCAAATATACTAGGGAATCAATTAAATATTTTGGAATGCAAGACACTAAAGTTATTAATACCCCAATGGCAACAAATGTAAATATAGGAGAAGATGTAATCGAAATTTCAATCGACTTAAAATACTATAGGAGCGTGATAGGGAGCCTCCTTTACTTAACTACGAGCCGATTTGATATCTTATTTGCAGTAAGTATGTGTGCAAGGTTCCAAACCTATGCCAAAGAATCTCACCTAACTCTAGTTAAGCGTATCCTTAGATATCTAAAGGGTACACTTAATGTCGGTATTTGGTACCCTAGATCTACCGAGTTCAAACTAATCCGCTACTCCGACTCGGACTATGCCGATAGTAAGCTCAATAGAAAGAGTACGAGTGATTGTTGTCAACTTCTCGGCTCGAGTCTAGTGAGTTGGTGCAATAGGAAGCAACACTGTGTTGCCTTATCTACCACCGAAGACGAATACATCGCGATGGGTGAGTATGCCACTCAGCTTCTTTGGATGAAGCACACTCTCTGAGATTTTAAGTTAGACTTTACAAACACTAAAATTCATGTAGATAACATTAGCTCAATTAATCTAACTAAAAATCTAATATGTCACTCTAGGACCAAACATATAGAGGTCAAACACCATTTCATTTGAGAAAATGTGGCCAACGGAGCCATACAACTCGAATACGTCAAATCGAAGTCCAACTTGGCAGATCTATTTACTAAGCCCCTACCCGAAGCCGAATTCAGTCTATTAAGACGAAAATTGGGCATGTGCATAGTAGAGTAGGAACTTACAAATTATATTTTCTTATTACTACTTTTTACTTTTCATGTTCATGGAACTCGCTTAGGATATACCTTAGATATCATGTACCTATAGATTTAAGAAGTCAACACATCTCACAACACATAGGATTAATGTATTTGTGTACTGAGCCACGTAGATCGGCATGAGATGTTAGAACCTACTCCTAGTTCCAGATGTAGAATTAGTGCATCGCCATGAACCACAGAGTATAATTATCTATATTAATCGACTTTGATAAGGACTTATTGATCATTTTGTATCAATCAAGTCAAAAAGAGTTGAACATACAATTAGATAAGCATAGTTTCAAGTCTATTATTTTCAAAATTATGAACAACATGCTTGGACTCAGATCAAAAATGTTTTAATTTTTTTTTTCAAAACCCCCCACTCTTTCCGATATATGGCAAAAGGGGGAGAAAAAGGTCAAAGTTAGGGATCAATTTTCAATTTTTTTGTTTAGTTCCGGTCAAGAAGTTAAGTAAATGTTTACTTAACTTTAATTTTTGCAACTTAACTCTTTTTAGTTAACAAAAGGAAAAAACTCTTCAAGAGAAGCAAGTGTCAAGGGGGAGATTAAGATCTTCTTTCAAGAACTCACCCTCGGTCAAGGGGGAGGTTTCCTCAAGGGGGAGTACCTGAAAGAAGAGTTAATCTTACTCCTAAGTATACACTTTCACACTTTTTCTCTAATGCATATCATTTCCTTAACTTTGTATGTGGGTTTGCCATAGATCAAAAAGGGGGAGATTGTTGGTGCAGTGGGCACCTAAGTCAAACCTGAGTTTTGATTATAGCAAACGATACAAAGTTAAGATCATATCGTTATCTCACGAGCTAAATTGAGTGTGCAGTAAAGTGCTAAAGATAGAGCTGAAAGCAAGCGACACCCGAAGGAAGTTGCGGTGGTCGGGCGACACTCGAGTGACTTCGGAGGGAGCCAAAGGAATGAGTGGAAGGCCGGAAGTGAGAGCTACAAAGTAAGTATCGAGGTAAGCTCGTGTGTGTGAGAGTAAGTGAGGTCGTATCCTCCTTATGGGGATGATCTTAAGTGTAGATCCGACCAAAGACATCCCATGGATGGTCAGCGATCGTCGAAATTATATTTTTATTAAGCTAACTTATGATTTTAGCAAGCATCAGTCGACTGCACACAAGAGCCACTCGACTGCCTTCATTAGTCGACTACTGAGGGTTGCGACTCGACTGACGCTACCATCAGTTGACTGATGATGGCCATCAATCGACTGATGGTCAAGGATTAGCTTCGAGGAGTCAAGCTTTATCACCTCATTCTAAGGGGCTTTGTGCCTAGTTTTGATTGGCTGAAGATCCACTCGATGAGGGGCTCAAAAACTATAAAAGGAGGGTTTCTCTAAAGGTTTTTAATCAATTCAAAAGTGCCCTAAATCCTCCGTAATGTGACGACACTCCAACGACTCCACGACGATGAAGTGCTACAGAAACTCCGACGACACAAGCTTAAGCCTCCATCCTTTTGGTTGTCGGTTAAAGTCTTTTAAGTCGTCCATTAACTCTTGTATTTACTTTCTATTCTACGAGCTTTTATTGCAACGAGGAGAGGGGGAGTGTCCCTCTACCTCAAGCTTTGGTTTTTTGTGTATTTGATTAACTCCTACCTCCAACGAGGAGGACTTCGTTAGTGATTTGTCCTCCGTGCGTGGTCATGGACCACTAGGGCCTTAGAGTAGTAGTCGTAGGCTATGAACCAAGTAAAATCCTATTGTGTTCATTTTATCTTTTCACTGCATTTACTTGTGTTTTGAAACGAATTCGACAAAAAAGCTTTTATTGCTATTCACCCCCCTCTAGCGATCTGCTCGATCCAACATGAAGGGTTCGAGTCGATTGAAGAGGCAAATTTTTCGATGCGGAGCTGAGTGATGTGGAGTCGACTGGAGAGGTTTCAGTCGACTGGAAGACCACGAATTCCATATCGATGGGCTAATGTGGAGTCGACTGGAAGGCATTCCAGTCGACTGGAAAAGGTTTATAAAATATGTGCTCGACAAGATCTGAGAAGAACATCTAATCTACGTCGAAGTGTTGCCGAAATACTTGCTCGTCCACTAAATTCTCATTCCACAACAAGGCGACCCTCCGACACTCTGTGACTACATCTACAATTCTTAAGTGTCGGTATAAAGTCTTGTATTCTTTTTAACTTATTATTTCGCTTGTATACTTAACTTTAAGAGTGAGTTGTTGGAGATTTGACGCCGCTAGAGGGGGGGTGAATAGCGTTGACCGTACGTAGATGGAAATCGTTCACGTTCTTGTCTACAATTTCATAAGTACGTAGAGGAATAACAAGAATAATAATGATAACGAAACATACAACACGCAAACACAAAGATATAACGTGGTTCGGAACCGAAACGGTTCCTACTCCACGGATTGGGTTCGTACGAACCCTAGCGATGCCAATCACACACCACTATGATAAATACTCCTTCTCGACAAAAGTCGGAGGTGGAGAAACCTCTTACAATAAGATTACAACAATAATCTAAATACAACAAGCAAATATAAGAGGAAATACAACAAGAGAAGTAAAGAACACTTTACAAAAACTCTTTAGAAGCTTGCTTGTTGATTGCCTTGGACTAGCACTTGAAAGCCCTGATTTGCAGTAGCAAATCGCTTCAAAACGTCCAAGAAAATTAGTGCCAAAAACCCTCCCGTCGAGCTCCTTTTATCCTTGCACGCGACCTGGATTTCCGCCCATCAGTCGACTGCCATAAGTCACGGTCATCGCGCCCTTTGTTGTCGTGAGACAACGGCTCGATCCACTTGGAAAAACTCCAACGGATCTCTTGGCGCGATCGCCAACATTGGCGATCGCCGCGGCCGCGTAATCGGCGCCCGATCGGCTACGAGCGTTCGTGCTCATGGTGAACTAGCGATCGGCTAGCCGTCCTTGGCGGTCATTGCTGCTCGACCGATCATTGCTCGATGGATCAATGCCCGAGAGCGTTTTCGACTCCAAACTATCAGTCGAACTCAAGTCGACTCACGACAGTCGAACCGGCCATAATGCCAGTCGACTGCCAACCTCAAACATGAGATTTAAACCCAAATATGGTGCCCTCATACTTGCTAGACCACCCTTAGCCTAGACCTAAGCCTTCTAGCCACCTCCATCAGCCTCACGCCTCTCGGATCCCTCCAAGTCATCCATGACTTGTTCATCCATCGCGCTAGCCTCCAGGTGCTTCCCTCGGCTATGTCATGCTAACGGTGTGTACACCGCCAAGGCACATTGGACTTACGCCGCCAAGACTCCGCTTGGACTTTACGCTGCCAATATCAATCCCCTTGGACTTCCAAATGCCAAGACTCAAGCTTGGACTTTCCCTTGCCAACCCATGTTGGACTTTTTATGCCAAGACCCATGCTTGGACTTTCCATTTGCCAAGACCCATGCTTGGACTTCTCATTTGCCAAGACCCATGCTTGGACTTCTCATGCCAAGTACACAAGACTTGGACCTTCCCAATTGCCAAGTGTCCCACTTGGACTTTCCATGCCAAGTACCCATGACTTGGACTTTACCTTGCCAAGACCCATGCTTGGACTTTCCAAAATCACATGGTCAACCCTAGTCAACCATTAAGGTCTTCCTCGAGTCAAACTCGAGTCCGGTCAAACATGACCCGGGTCGATTGCTCCAACAATCTCCCCAACATATTAACCGACATTAATGTCAAACATCAATGCCAAACCACTTTGTCAAATCCCTTTGTCAAACATCAAAACATCACTCGAGTCAAACTCGTGCAATCGTGACTGGCGATTGCACCAACAATCTCTCCCTTTTTGATGTTTGACAAAAACCAAACAAATCATCTGAGTTAGACCACTAACTCAAATCCCTTACCAATTATCCCAAATTGATAAACACTCTCGAAATGTTCTCCCCCAAACATTCTCCCCCTTTTTGACTAACATCAAAAAGGTTTTCTCTCCAAGGAGGTCAATGTCTCATGGCTCAATGAGATCTTACAATCTCCTCCTTGATCCAAAAATAAATACCTAGGATGCCTACCATCTTCCTAGTGATAATTCACATATCACTCAAGAGAGACAATCCTATACTCTCTCCCAATTTCCAAATTGGGTATCAAAAACCCATCAATTTTCCCAATTGATGATACTCTCCCAATAACTTCTCCTCTTCAAGGAGAAAAACACATCCATCATCCCAAGATGGATACCTCCCCCTAAAGGCTTGCTCCCCCTTGACCATTGCACCAACAATGTCCTTGGGAAGCCCCTAAGCCAATAGGAACTCTAAACCATCAAAATTAAGGTTCTAAGTTCAAACTTGAACTTTCCATACCCTAAATTTGATACTTTGATCTAACACTTCTCCTAATCCATATCCAATGGATTTTCACCCTTTATAATGCTTCCCAAAGCATATCCTAGGGTTAGAAGTGGTTAGGGACCTTTACCATGGCTGAAAATGGGCTAAACAAACCGCCACACCGGGCCGATCGAGCAATCAAATCTCGATTTTCACATCACCGATCGCCACAGGCGTCGCCGATCGCCACATGTCAATTGGATGTGAGATGTGGGTTTTGTTCATCCTAATCTAGGGTTTCATGCATTCTCTAATGCAACCCTACTTGATTCCCTTATAAATGGGACTTCAAGTCATGCCATAGTCCTTAATTCAATTTCAACCAAAATGTATTAAATGCATGAATGATTATGGCATTAGAAATGTTATAAATAAGCATATGCTCATAATCATGATGTCATGGCATAAGATGAAATCTAAAAACACATGACATTTGAAACCTTAATCCTAAACATGAATCATGACATATAAAATCATAGAACTAGGCATGATGTCATGACATGACATATGACAATCAAAGCATGACATATAAAATATATAGGTATAGTAATACCTAAATTTTAATATTAATTGCCATTTGATATAGTTAGATATATTTTGCCATATTGTCATTAATCTCCTTAGCGTGCCAAAAACCCAAAATGGCACACTAACACTCTAAACCCTAATTGTGCCAATTTGATCATTTTATCAAAACTTCTCAATTAATATTGGCACATCTTAAAATCCTTTAGAATTCAAATGTAACCACATCCCAAGGTAACCAAAACCTTGAAAATGACCTAACATGCCACCTTTGCCATGGTTGAGTTAACTACCCATCCAATCAAGGTTGGTACACCCTAAACCTATCTTAGCGTGAATCAATCACGCTCTTAGGAACCCAAAACCGATTTGAGCTCCTAGGGTTAATTAGGTATTCCTTAGGGATAACCTCCCTAGATACCCTTCCTAATGACCCTCCTAGGCTTGTTAGCCTTGGTCATTTGGGTCTTACCTAGGTTGACTCTAGGGGTAACTCCCCTTGCAACCTTCTTAGTGGTCACCCTAGGTTTCCTAGAAACCCTAGCCACTAGGCATACCCTTTGGTCAACTCTAGGGATGACTTCCCTATTGACCTTGGTCTTCCTAGACCTAGTTTGTGTCCCATAATCAAATGGAACACTATGGTAAGCTACCTTAGGCTTAGGTTTGTGACCCAAACCTTGCTTGCCTTTTGTTGACTTTTGACTCTTAGGTCCTTGGTGTTGACTTTGACCATTAGACCCTTTAAATTGATTTTGTATCTTATTTAGGGTCTTTTCAAGTTTTTCAAGCCTTGACCTCAAGACTTGATTTTCCTTTTCTAATTGCCCAATTTTAGAATTTTGATTTAAATCTTGGGCATTGGACTTCCTAGGCATATGCCTAGTCCATTTAGGGTTTAGACCTAGGTGCTCTTGCACCTTTCTAATTGTCTCCCTAGGTAAAATTGATCTTGAGTTATTTGACCTAGGTTTGTCCTAAAATAAGTTGTTTTTAGGGACATTAGTCCCAAATTTCTCCCTACTTTTGAAGTTAACGCTTTTAGCTCCTAAACAAATATATTTATCTCTAGCATGCTTTTCATGGTGAATTGCAAGAGAATTAAAGTTTCTAGCATGCTTTTGATTTTTAAATTTGGAAGGTGCATTATTAAAATATACCTTAGGGTTAGATATAGAAGCTTCCCCTACTTGTGATGCTTCTTCTTTCCCCTTCTTCTTCCCCCTAGGGCATTGACTCCGATAATGTCCCTTTGAATTGCACTTGAAATATATGATGTGCTCCTTGCCTTTAGGTGTTGGGGAACCGACATCCTTGACTTTTGGTGCCGGTGGAGCTTTCCTAATCTTCTTTGGGCACTTGCTCTTGTAGTGCCCGACTTCCCTACACTCAAAACATATGATATGATTTTTATTACAAATTGACATGTTTGAGTTACCTATGGTGGTGGAAGGTGTTGGAATTGAAACTTCTTCATCTTGACCGGATGTGAAAGCTTCTTCTTGATGCTCCGGTGTTGAGGAAACTCTAATCTCCTCCTCAATCTTAGAAGTGGATGCTTCTTCCACTTCCTCCACCTCTTCCGATCCAGATGTTGATTCCCTATCAACCTCCGAATCCTCAAGCTCTTTGGATGAAGATGTACTTGCTTCTTTTTGAGCTTGAGAGGATGAGCACTCTTCTTCTTCTTTTTCTTCTTGGACCAATGATGAGTTTTCATGGAGCTTTGCCACTTGGCTCCACAACTCCTTAGCGTCTATATAGTCCCCTACCATACACACAATTTCATTAGGGACCAAATCAAGAATAAATTTTACTACCTTCATATTTTTCTCGAAGGCTTGGAGTTGATCTTCACTCCACTTCTTCTTATTGAGGAATCCTCCCTTTGGTCCTATTGGATAGCTAAAACCCTCCATCAAGATAGACCATTCTTCGAAGTCCCTCATCATTAGGAAGTCTTCAATTCTTGACTTCCATTGCTTAAACCCTTCTTGTCCATAGAAGGAGTAAGGGATTGGTGTGTTAATGTTCCATCCCAATTGTTCTTCCATCTTCACCCTCTAGCTTCTTTGTCCTAGCTCCCGGCGATTAGTCCGTAGAAGATGTTAGGGCAATCTCTTGCCGTAATATGGTTTTGATGGTGTGGCAAAGGGTTTAAGTTAGTGTGTTATGATGATTTGATATGTGCGTTGAAGTCATGCAGGACTTAGTAATTCGCACATGGAGCCGTGGCGAGTTTCACATCTCATGACTCGTGCCTTGAGTCGGTGAAGGATAGCTTTGCGGAAGCCGTGCGCTTGGAGCATCCGAGGGACCGCCAGACGAGAAGCTTGGAGTGAAGCCGGAGGAAGTAGACTTCGAGGCAAGAGACGCGAAGGAGCATTGCGAGCCGTCGCGCGATCTTTGCCGAGGGCGTGGCGAACGAAGAGAACCGAAGGCAAGGGACTCGAGAGATGAGAGTGGCGATTGTAACCGGGAAGGGTAGCTCTTAGGTGAAACTTGGCCATTTGGCCAAGTGTCGGATGGGTTTCGACACCGGGCCATTGCCATGTCATGGCGATTCGCTCTAATCGAGTGTAGTTCGGTATACGATTGGCCCGGATTGTGGCGTGATCGGCGCCATCGTGGGCGCGATACGCCAAGACCATCGATCGGCTGAAAGCGGCAGTGATCGTAAATAGGGTTTCGGCCCGCGAACCGTTCGTAGCCGGGGCGGCGACTACGAGGCGGCGATCGATGAGGTCCATCGTCGATCGCCAAGAGTTCCGTTGGACTACAGCGGTCGGGATCCGGCGTGTTCGGAGGCCGTTGTAGTAACGGCGATGGCTGCCAAGCGAGCGTGATCGTGATGGCGGCCCAACGGAAGAAATCAACCCTCTCTATAAAAAGAGAGGGTGTAAGCCTTTGAGAGGCTAATGCTTAAACTCAAAACGATCTTCCTAGTGCCCCACAAGCTCTAAAATCTTCTTACTTGCTTTTACTCCATTCTATTTGTAAGAAGAGTGATCTTGATTGTAAAGGTTACCTCCACCTAGCTTGGTGCAAAGGAGAGACCATTTAGTGGATTGGTTAAGCGGAGTGATTCACCGAGGACGAATCGGGGACCGTGGATTAGCAGCGTAGCCGTGAACCACGTTACATTCTTTGTTAGCGTTTGTTTTCTCGTATTTCTATTTGCTTGTCTTTATTAGTCTTCCGCTTGCGCTAATTAGTTTTGTAGACGAGCAAATACCGGCATCCAAACGAAAAGGGCTATTCACCCCCCTCTAGCCGGCCGTACCGATCCCCTACAAGTGGTATCAGAGCCAAGTCGTTTGTCGAGGACTAACCACCGCAACAAACACTTCATCTAAAGATGGCCGGCTCAAACATCCACCCACCAAAGTTCGACGGCGAATTCTCTTGGTGGAAAAAGAGAATGGAGGTATTCTTCAAGACCGATTTTGATATTATGCTAATAATGGAAAATGGTTTCGAGTTGCCTAGGGATGAAAGGGGTGAACCAATCGAAAAATCACGGTGGACTAAGAAGCAAAGAGAGGAGCACCTTGCAAACTCAAAGGCAAAACATCATCTTTTTAATGTGCTCCCTCAACAAGAGATCAACCGGATCGGAGAATGTGCTAGCGCCAAAGAGATGTGGGAGAAGCTTATAGAACTCCATGAAGGCACATCCGAGGCCAAGCTAGCAAGGAGAGACCTCCTCTGCTCCCAACTATCCAATATAAAACTAGAAAAGGGAGAAAAGGTAACCTCACTACACTCTAGGTTTAAAGAAATTTTAATTGGGCTAACAAGTGTAGGTGAGAAGCTATCAAACCGGGACATGATCATGAAGGCTATAGATGCCTTTCCCCGGTCCTCAAAGTGGAGCTCCATGGTGGATTCGTTCTACATCTCCAAGAACTTGGAAGTAAGTACCTTGGAGGAATTTTTTTCAACAATGGAGCTCCACGAAACTAGGCTTGAAGGAATACAAGAGGAGCCTAGAATTCAACCCTCAAGAGGAGTGGCATTGTTGGCAAATAAGGGGAAGAAGAAGATGGAAATCCCCTCCTCCTCCGATGACGAAGCGTCTTCCTCCTCCTCCATGGGTAGCACCGAAGAAGCCTATATGATAAGGAGGGTAAGACGTGCATTTAAGAATTTTAGATTTGATAAATCTTATGATAGGAATAGAAGACCAAGGGGGAAGGTCATATGCTACAATTGCCAAGGAGAAGGGCACATAAGGGATAATTGTCCCCTCCTAAACAAAAGCAAAGAAGAAAAGAAAAAGAAGGAAGAAAAGAAGAAGAAAAAGGGGAGCAAGAAGAAAAAGGAAGAGGAGAAGAAAACAAAAGAAAAGGGGAAGGCCAAAGCATTCAAGGCCAAGACATGGGATGATCCTTCCTCATCCTCCTCCTCATCATCGGATGAGGAGAATGCTTTTGTCACCAATTTGGCCTTGATGGCCTTTGATGACTTGGATTGCTCTTCCTCCGAAAATGAAGGTTCAAGCTCAAGAGGAGAGAGCTCAAGTGAAGGGGGAGTTTCATCATCCTCATCATCCGAAGAAGAAGAGGGCATGGAAACTATGGTAACCAATCTCTCACCTAGTAAAATAGTTTCTATGATTTCTAGTTTAACTAAGGATTTATTTAGGGCAAAGAAGAAAAATAAATGCATGCTTGAACAAATTAAGGAACTAGAACAAAAATTAGAAAAAGCATGCTTAAATGAAAATGAAAATATCTCTTCTTGCCATGGTGATACATGCTCACATGATCTTTATGTGCCATTAGATGTAAATGATGCATGCATAGAAGAAAATAGGGCCTTAAGGGAAAAGGTAGATTATCTAACCAAAGCCCTAGAAAAATTCACAATTGGCTCCAACACCTTAAACACGATCTTAGGGAGCCAAAGAGCTAGTTTCAACAAAAAGGGCCTAGGCTACAAGGAAAAGAAAAATGAAAAGGCCTACAAATGCCTTATAGCTAGGGGACAAGATAAAAAGAAGGTAATAGCTAGAAAATGGATCCCCAAGGAGTATTTAGTGAACCCAATAGGAAAGAATTTATTTTGAGTTCCAAAATCCATCCTTAAGGGTTAGAAAATCCCTAGGGTAGTCAACCATATGAACTTGACCTATATCATATTTTGGTTGACTTAGGATGACGGGACAACATTTTTTAGATAGTGTTGGGTGATGATAACGTACCCATAAATAGATAATAATGCTTAAATCATGATGATTAATGCAATTGCTATGTATGTTTGAAATCATGATTTATGATTTTGATATTTGGCACGTTATCATGAGAAATAGATTTGAATAATGCTTTAGGTAATACTTTGTGTATTATCATCATATAATACCTAATGCATGATTATAATTTAGTGAAAACATGCATTTCATGATCATAATGTAGAATTCATTCATATATGTCATTATGATCATATTAATTATTAGGTTGATACTTAACCATGATAGAATTGCATGAATATGTTGGTTAAGTATATACAAATACCCCCTAGGATGCATCTCACACTCACTATAGGCTAACTTTATTGCAAACTTAGCATGGGTGAGATGTTAGGATGATACAAATGTCCAATAATGCCTATGGCATTTAGATGGTCATTTAAAGTATCAACATAGCAATAATAGACCAATCATGGGGAAGGCTTATGTTTAATTCATAGACATATTGCTCAAAGATCATGGTTGGATATTTCATATGTTTTCAAAACAATTTCTTACTTTAAAATACATGTATTCATGTTTTTAAACAATTGGATGCAAGACTAGGTGTTAAAATGGATACTCTTATGATAAAAAACCTAGTAGTTTTAAAGCCTTTGGATTTTTAGCAAATATGTAGAAATATAATGATTTTTCATGAGAACCTATTTTTCACTGATAGATATACTTAATAGAAATATGCTCCTCAAATTTCATGATTTTTTGAATTTTCTGAAATTTTTAATGCATTTCTGAAATTCATGAAAAATCGTAATTTGAATCAATTGTGCCCGATCATTGCCATCTCGATAGCGATCATTGCTCACTAATCAGCTGCAATTTTCTGATTTCAGATTTTAATAATGTTTTTGGTATTTTCCCTCCATTATACTTGATGCCATGAGCTTATAACTTAGTGTTAATCTTTTTGATGGTGTCAAAGGGGGAGAAATAATTTATGTTTAAGTTAATTATTTTAGGGGGAGAAATATATGAAAGGGGGAGAAAATTTGCAATATAGAGTTTCATGGATTAAGGGGGAGTGGCATGTTGCTATATCATGTTTATCTTTACATGCTTTCTTACCTTAGAATTTATATCAAATGTTTTTACCTAACTTAAACGGATTGCCACACATCAAAAAGGGGGAGATTGTTAGGGCAATTTCTTGCCGTAATATGGTTTTGATGGTGTGGCAAAGGGTTTAAGTTAGTGTGTTATGATGATTTGATATGTGCATTGAAGTCGTGCAGGACTTAGTAATTCGCACATGGAGCCGTGGCGAGTTTCACATCTCATGACTCGTGCCTTGAGTCGGTGAAGGATAGCTTTGCGGAAGCCGTGCGCTTGGAGCATCCGAGGGACCGCCGGACGAGAAGCTTGGAGTGAAGCCGGAGGAAGTAGACTTCGAGGCAAGAGACGCGAAGGAGAATTGCAGAGCCGTGCGCCGAGGGGCGAGGAGCGAAGAGAACGAAGGCAAGGGACTCGAGAGATGAGTGGCGATTGTAACCCGGGAAGGGTAGCTCTTAGGTGAAACTTGGCCATTTGGCCAAGTGTCGGATGGGTTTTCGACACGGTCATTGCCATGTCATGGCGATCGGCCTCTCAAGTCGAGTGTAGTTCGACCGTATACTGGCCCGGATGTGGCGGTGATCGGCAGCCATCGATCGCGGTCGATCGCCAAGATCATCGATCGGCTCGAGCGCGATCGGTAGTAAATAGGGTTTCGCCAGAACGTTCGAGCCGATCGGCGCCGACTACGAGGCGAGCCGATCGATGAGGTCCATCGGTCATCGCCAAGAGTTCCATTGGACTACAATGGTCGGGATCCGATGTGTTCGGAGGCCGAGTGATGTGGCTGATCGCCAAGGGCGGCGATGATCGATGGCGGCCAACGGGAAGAAATCAGCCCTCTCTATAAAAAGAGAGGGTGTAAGCCTTTGAGAGGCTAATGCTTAAACTCAAAATGATCTTCCTAGTGCCCCACAAGCTCTAAACTCTTCTTACTTGCTTTTACTCCATTCTATTTGTAAGAAGAGTGATCTTGATTGTAAAGGTTACCTCCACCTAGCTTGGTGCAAAGGAGAGACCATTTAGTGGATTGGTTAAGCGGAGTGATTCACCGAGGACGAATTGGGGACCGTGGATTAGCGGCGTAGCCGTGAACCACGTTACATTCTTTGTTAGTGTTTGTTTTCTCGTATTTCTATTTTCTTGTCTTTATTAGTCTTCCGCTTGTGCTAATTAGTTTTGTAGACGAGCAAATACCGGCATCCAAACGAAAAGGGCTATTCACCCCCCTCTAGCCGGCCGTACCGATCCCCTACAGAAGAGCCCCGGGCTCTGATACCAATTGTTGGAGATTTGACGCTGCTAGAGGGGGGGTGAATAGCGTTGACCGTACGTAGATGGAAATCGTTCGTGTGCTTGTCTACAATTTCGTTAGTACGCAGCGGAATAACAAGAATAATAATGATAACGAAACATACAACATGCAAACACAAAGATATAATGTGGTTCGGAACCGAAACGGTTCCTACTCCACAGATTGGGTTCGTACGAACCCTAGCGATGCCAATCACACACCACTATGATAAATACTCCTTCTCGACACAAGTCGGAGGTGGAGAAACCTCTTACAATAAGATTACAACAATAATCTAAATACAACAAGCAAATATAAGAGGAAATACAACAAGAGAAGTAAAGAACACTTTACAAAAACTCTTTAGAAGCTTGCTTGTTGATTGCCTTGGACTAGCACTTGAAAGCCCTGATTTGCAGCAGCAAATCGCTTCAAAACGTCCAAGAAAATCGGTGCCAAAAACCCTCCCATCGAGCTCCTTTTATCCTTGCGCGTGACCTGGATTTCCGCCCATCAGTCGACTGCCATAAGTCACCAGTCGACTGATGCCACTGTTGTCGTGAGACAATGGCTCGATCCACGCTGGAAAAACTCCAACGGATCTCTTGGCAGTCGACTGCCAGCCGCGTAGTCGACTGCCCAGTCGGCTACGGAGCATTCTGTGCTCGCGGTGGGCTAGCGATCGTGCGTCGTCCCTTAGCGGTCACGTCGACACCGATCGGCTTGCTCCAATGAAGCGATCGGCGAGGCGATTTCGGCTCAAGCGGTCGAACTCAAGTCGACTCACGGCAGTCGAACCGGCCATAATGCCAGTCGACTGCCAACCTCAAACATGAGGTTTAAACCCAAATATGGTGCCCTCATACTTGCTAGACCACCCTTAGCCTAGACCTAAGCCTTCTAGCCACCTCCATCAGCCTCACGCCTCTCGGATCCATGACTTGTTCATCCATCGCGCTAGCCTCCAGGTGCTTCCCTCGGCTATGTCATGCTAACGGTGTCTACACCGCCAAGGCATATTGGACTTACGCCGCCAAGACTCCGCTTGGACTTTACGCTGCCAATATCAATCCCCTTGAACTTCCAAATGCCAAGACTCAAGCTTGGACTTTCCCTTGCCAACCCATGTTGGACTTTCCATGCCAAGACCCATGCTTGGACTTTCCATTTGCCAAGACCCATGCTTGGACTTCTCATTTTCCAAGACCCATGCTTGGACTTCTCATTTGCCAAGACCCATGCTTGGACTTCTCATGCAAAGTACACAAGACTTGGACCTTCCCAATTGCCAAGTGTCCCACTTGGACTTTCCATGTCAAGTACCCATGACTTGAACTTTACCTTGCCAAGACCCATGCTTGGACTTTCCAAAATCACATGGTCAACCCTAGTCAACCATTAAGGTCTTCCTCGAGTCAAACTCGAGTCCGGTCAAACATGACCCGGGTCGATTTCTCCAACAATCTCCCCAACATATTAACCGACATTAATGTCAAACATCAATGCCAAACCACTTTGTCAAATCCCTTTGTCAAACATCAAAACATCACTCGAGTCAAACTCGAGTCTGGTCAATTGTGACCTGGGCCGATTGCACCAACATGAGTGGTCTGTTACCCAACTCTATTATTTGTAAAAAGCGAAACCCTCCGAAGTTGAGAGTTCTCGAGTTAGAGGATAGTTAGTGATTGCCCATCGAGGTAGCTCAAGGAAGAGCTACGAGCCTTGAAGTAGCAACCTAGTTAGGGTTGTGAACTAAATAAAATAAACTGTCTTATTTTTATTTCCACTGCATACTCAAAATAAAAATACTTTTTTGCATTTTATATTAATTAAAAATATTTTCTGCATTTTATATTAATTAAAAAACATTTTCTGTATTTTATATTAATTAAAAATATTTTCTGTATTTTATATTAATTAAAAATATTTTCTGCATTTTATATTAATTAAAAATATTTTTTTCATTTTATATTAATTAAAAAAAATATTTTCTGCATTTTATATTAATTAAAAAAATATTTTCTTTATTTCATATTAATTAAAAATATTTTTTGCATTTTATATTAATTAAAAATATTTTCTATATTTTATATTAATTAAAAATATTTTCTGCATTTTAGATTAATTAAAAATATTTTCTGCATTTTTGATTAATTAAAATTATTTTCTGTATTTTAAATTAATTAAAATTATTTTCTGTATTTTAAATTAATTAAAAATCATTTTTTAACATTTTAGATTAATTAGAATTAAGTTTCTGCATATTTAGATTAATTAAAATTAATTTTCTGCATATTTAGATAATTTAATCAATTTTTTGCATATTTAAATATTAGATTTAATTTTTCTTGCCTTACAAAATATTTAATTTAATTTTTTGTACTTAGAGAATATTTCATTATTAATGTCACATTTTGAGGGATACAACACCGTTCGCCCTCCTCTCTTCAATAAAGAGGACTTTTCCTACTGGAAAAGGCGAATGAAGTGCTACTTGAAGACCGACCTAGAGGTCTGGTTCTAAATTAAGAAAGAGTTCACAGCTAAGGTAGACGACTCAAGTGAGTTGTTAGAACCAGAGAAATAGACCGCGGATATTAGAAAGAGAGCTCAAGTCGATTACAAGACACTTAACACCTTGCAATGCAGACTTACCAAAGAAGAGCTCAATAGGGTAGGTCCATTCGAAAATTCTAAGGAATTATGGAAAAAAATTAATTGAACTGCATGAGGGTACAAATGACACTAGGATATCCAAATGGGACATTTTATTAAATAAATTATTTAATTGTTTAGTTGATCTAAGCAGATTATCTATCCACATACTAAACAAATCATCTATCCACAAAAGGTGTCCTTTAACTGATCTAAACAGATCATCTATCAACAATGAAGGTTACTCATTCCCAACGGCTAATGCATCTCATCATCGATAATCGATGCATAATCTCATAGGTTCGTCTCTCTTTTAACAAAGAGTTCCAGATCTTCTCAAAAAGAAACACTAGGACAAATAAATATCCCATCCAACACCTCCTATAATCGCAACTTAGGTTCTTCTAATTTCCATCGTGTTAAGCAACATTGATACCAACAAAATTATCTTCTGGTATGAGGTCTTCAATATCGAAACTATTCTCAAAATCACTTCAACCGCATACTCCACTTGCCTATACAGTGGTAAGCCTGGAAGTGCATCCGAAACTATCTCCGATTACCCTCGGATTATACGCATATCCGAGAGACATATTATATCATCATTTCAACAATTTAACTATCCGTAAGGATGTGTCTACAGTGAAAATATGTCTATTAAAGTCCAAGGGCATCCCTTGACTTCTAAATTGTTTGTCAACATCTCGCCTGATGGTAAAGATACTGCCGATCCACTTGATCCAAATATAGAGATCCTTCTAATCCGAACTAAGAATGTTCTACATATAGATACATGTAAACTATCAATATCTTTCAATATGTCAACCGAGAGGGTAAACTAAAGTAATACCCTGAACGACCAATCCTTCGACCCTTTGTGTCTTCTCTCTAGTAATCATATAAACTCATCCATCTTCTGCTCATGGTAGCTGAGCTTATGTAGGTTGAAAAGACTAGCTTGGAGGAATTAAAGTCAACTGCCAAAACGAGGACGCAAATCTAAACGGCTGCAATTGAAGGATACAGAATAGATACGACCATCGTCGTATACTCTCTCCTTTATAAAAAGCAAATCCACGTATGGGGTAGTAGGTCGCTACTGGTGAGATAACTCAATCTTCTGTGATGATCTTTGATGTCGAGATTGCGCATCATCCTCTCGAAACAACATTGACAGTCTTCAACTGAGTCTTCAAAGCACACCTCCTCAAATGTACTGGTTGCTTACAATAGCAACAGATGAACTGATCCAACGAATAATCTGACTTCGCGTGTCCTGCACTGCACACACATAAACCCTTCGGAGTCTTTCTTCTAATTTCATTGATAACATGAGAAAGTTTTGACGATCTGCGGTTGGTCTTCAATGATCAGAAAAACTCTCCAATAGTAGCTCGTGGCCTATGACCCGAACTTGCTACTTTTAACCAACATTTGGAGACTTCTGATTATAATAATTTGGCCTGCAATATCTTCTTATCGGTCTCCAACTCTTAAACACTTGTACGAAGTCATTTCTAAACTCATGACTCGATCCAATATCTTCCGGTAGGATCTGATAAAAGATCCAGACATCCTAATCCAAATGTAAGCCAATAAATCGTGGGTGACTTAAAACATCCATTCTCATTCTTGAGCTATTAGATGGTCGTAACCTCTGTAAGTCTCATGACTCTACACGGTACTCCCATTACCAAACGAGCACCCTACTTGAAGCTCAAGAATTCTCTGACAATGAGTCAAAGGAGTAACACGGGGAAAATACCCTCTCACAACATCACTATACCGTGACCTAGTGATGTACTATTCCCCGAAGATTATTTCCTACATCTTCCACCCAAGTATAATGGTATACAACTCACTCCACTTCCTTTGTATAACACGAGTCAAGTACTTGAATGTACCTTCAAAGTTATATAACCTAGCACGAACAACTCAGGGATCAAAATCCCTATGAAACACTGTAACTAACCCTCCGCTGTTTGCATCAACAATAGCCTACACGCCTTGTCCATTACCCAACAGGTAATGATCTAACTAGTATAATTAGTGAAAATTCCTAAGACTATAGTCTTTGATTTCCACAAGAAATGTGATGGCTTGACCCTAGCTTTCCGACTCGGTATCAGTCGGCTCTTAAAGGAAATTCACCTTTTCGACACAGATTCAAGACTCACAGACTCAATAGGTCATTCCCATGGTCAACTCAAACCACGATTACGAATAATAACCAACACACTACATTTTATTCCCTGTTATAAACACTAATTGCATAGCCAACAAAACTGAGAGTATAAACACTAAAGGCAACTCCAGCTGGTTGCCTTGGTGGATGACCCCTACTATAAGTCTGTACGGGTGGTATAACTCCGTCTATCAACACCTGTTGAACAATTTTAGATAAATATCTAATCAGAATATAAGGTATCAAGAATTCTTACTTTGTGCTGCTCGGAGCTCATGCCACTGTCAATCTCATCTCACCAAACCAAAACAAAATGACTTCCGAGGTCCAAAACTCAACGAAAAACATCATTATATGACATCGCAAAACCTAGGGCTCTGATACCAATAAAGTTGTCACACCCCAAGAGTATGCCGAGTCAAAAACAAACGGACAATATCTCCCCTATACATGATACCATATCCTGTTGATATAAGGCCTTTCGGCCACAATCACAACAACATATACATATATGTATAACCAAAATCACAACGGATATCACCACAATAGAGTTAAAAAATCGACATCACTACATACTGGTATGACTAACACCAAAATGAGAAAGTACCATAACAAAATAAAAAAAAAAATAGGTACAACACCAACAAAGTCCAACACTATAAACCATCATATGAAACCAAGTCCATAACAAAACCCCCACAATAAACCAAAAGCCAGGATCCTCGGAAGTGAGATGAGATGATGCCAGCCAGCGATGCTCTAAGCCCATCAGGAAGTCGACTACCTGTTACCTGGGCGATAGAAAACCCAGGGTCTGTGGTGGTGAGTATAAAACTCAGTAGTAATAAGAATAGAAGTGCATGCATAATATATATATCACATGTGAGACAACAATATAGTGTCTAAAGGTATAACAGATATACACCAGTATGATATATCAACTGTATAACCAACTGATCAACAATAATAACATAGGGTACTGACATACCTAAAGATCGGCAATGGTGCAACTCATACAACCTGAGTATAAGTACCATAATACGACACCTACAACATGGTAGAGTAATACTAACTCTATAATCAACAAAACCGCCATACTAACATTCTATGACAAATACAACAATGAATCGGCTCTATCCCGTATCACCTCAAGGTACGGGTCAAAGGTATACAATAGTCTGACCAACTCAACACTGATAATTCACACATGACCATATAGAATATGCAAGTAGAATGCAAGATGATGTACAATCAAATGCAGCAAGCATAGCTCAAACAAATGCAACATCACAACGATCATATATATAGACTCTATCTATATATATTCTCATCACACAACTATAAACGCCATCAACTACGACAATGTAGATGCATGGTCATGCCTGCGTACCCTATTAGCTACCACAACCCCAGTGTGGCTTAGGTGACACGACATGACAACTGTCCCAACTCAACAACAACCATCACTCTCGAGTGGCCGAGTGGGCAGTATGAACAAGTAGCCTATAAGTGTAAAGAGCAAGCTACACAATGGGAGTCCCTACTGCTAGCCACTCTGATTGTCACTATCTATGAGTGGTCGAGTGCCACGCACTAGGACAACATCATGCTACTCTAACAACCACTATCAATAGTGGGGCGAGTGCGACACAACAAATGCTCTGCCCTCACACCAATTACTCCTCCATGAGTAACCTGGGAGGCAGGATGACTGACAACCCTCTCAACCACAAGGGAGACCAAGTCGCCAGCATGTATGTAAATGGCATGAATACACAGTCACACATACATACAACCACCACAGACTCTCTATCCTATAGAGAGTCATACTCAACTGATCAACACACTCTCTATCCTACAGAGAGTCATACTCAACTGATCAACACACTCTCTATCCTGCAGTGAGTCATACTCAACTGATCAACACACTCTCTATTCTACAGAGAGTCATACTCAACTGATCAACACACTCTCTATCATACAGAGAGTCATACTCAATTGATCACAACCAAGCTAGGACCATCGGTCCGTAGCGACACACTATCTACAATCCACATGACCATACATAAACACATGATCCGAAATGGATACGTGATCCATAACTGTCATACCACGTAAGGAATGTACTATGACAATCAACTCTACATCTAGGTCATCACCCATCCCCCGGATGAATTGTCTAAATTGCACAATTTGGATCTACAACCGAATTTAGCTACGTACACATAGGTAGACCACTATAGGTCAACTTACCATAACCTCTATAATTCATAACAATGATGAATGAATAGATAACAACAATGATAGATCATTTAAGTGCAAAGGCAAGTATAAAGCATCAAAAAATTAGAGTGGAGTCAAGATCAAAGTGACAACAATATGCAATCACATGCATCGGGGTTTAGCTACTACCTGACCAGGGTAAGAAATATTACCCACCTTCTATAAAGCTTGAAATAATAAAATCTTCATGCCCGTGGACCTGTCTCATATCCACGTCCTATAATATTGCAAATATAATCAGATTATATTGCTAACTCTAGTATTAAGATCAAAAACCTAGTGGATTAAGCTATCCACTTAGCCGATCTATCCCTTTCCTTAATCCCATATACACTATAATAAAGATCAATCCATATCGAAATTAACTAAGATAATCTCATGTGGATTCAACCTTTTACACTTAATCTGATGTAATAGTATCGCCAATAAAATTAGTTATAAATCTAATCCATAATCACAACACTTAAATTACAACTGCCCCATACTGTATTTAACTCCAATTTCATACCATGGATCCAATCTACACTTACCCAATACAACCCCTTTGATCAGAGTATAGGTATCCAATCTGGATCATTCAGATTATTTTGCAAGCAATCCCTATTTAGATCACCTTCCTCACCTAGAAATCACAATATATCATAGCTCTAACAAGATCCTTGCCCATTCACAGTCAAGAACAGAGCATCACCCAACTCATTCCACAACCCACAGTTTACACAAATTCAAGGGCCTAATCCACCCTATTTGGAATCCTCTGTTAACCCATCTTCATCCACTATTTTACAACCGACTCAACTCTCCAATACTAGCCTGTACATAGAACATGCACAGTACCCCTGCTCACCACCGTACAACCACCAAAACTCCAGCTCACAGCCACTCCAAGTTTACCTCAACGAAACAACCCCTTCACAACCTCACACAATCACAGTCGGCCAAAAACTCTAACTCACAGCCACACAGCCAACTCCATCGAAAGGAAATCCACCCCGAATCGACCAATAGCAGATAAAGATAAGTTAATTTGAGTTATACCTGCGATGAGAGCCTCCCCCAATCTACTTGGTTCGCCAGAACACCCAACGCCAACACCACTGCCCTTGCTTCCACGACAATATGAGTTAAACGCACAAGAAACACATTTCTCAAATGGATCTCTTCCGATATTGAGGGAAAACATGGAAGAACAACTCCTTACCTTGGTCCAGCTTTGATCGGGAAGAACAGCTCCCGATTCGCAATGCCGTGAACCCGAATCTTCCCGACCCTTGCTCGACCACTGCTCCCACTCGCCCGCGAAGGTCATCTAGGCCAATGGCTATTGCCTACCATGAGGTAGACACTGAGAGGAAGAAGAAGAGGGCTCGACAGTCGTGGGTTGCGGAAGAGTAGAGAAGACGAGAAGCACACATGGTGAGGAAGAGAAATCAATGTCGCGGTGAGGAAAAGAACTCGTGGAAGGGAAGAAAGGAAAACACTTGGGAATAAAGAGCGACGGCGAGAAACGCAGCAATGGCTTGGCGTTAAGAAAAAGGGAGCGGGTCGGGTTTGAGAAAGTGGGTCGGGTCCATTAACGGGTCAGATTTAATTAAACCTAGATTCCTTCAATTAAACCCATAAGATTCAAACCTAGGTTAGGTTTAAATTAACTCCTAACCATGCATCATTAAATTTAATTTATCCCAATAATATTACTCCTTTAGCCATCTATTTGTGGTATTTTATAGTACAAACCTAAGGATAAGTGATGGGGTCAGAGTTTTCAGTCAGGACACTTAATATATTCTCAGAAGGTATCAAACATAATATTTGATCAGTTATAATGTTTTCCAGGCTATGAGTATGATTCCGAGGCAATTAGTATAGTTCCTGAGTTGATGTATGTAATTCCCAAGTAGTATATGTGATGACTGAACCAAGTAGGGGGAGCAGAGTAGCTGTGTTCAAAGCTAAGTGTGTTGTTGATAGAGCAATATACATTTCTTGAGTAGTATATGTGATGCCCAAGCCATGTAGGGGCGAGCAGAGTAGTTGTGTTCAAAACTGTGTTGTATTGATAGAGTAGTATATGTGATGCCCGAGCCGTTTATGCAATTCCCGAGCAGTATGCTTCTCGAGCTAGGTGGGGTAGTAGAGTAATTGATTCAGAGTTAAGTATTGTATTGACAGAGCCGTATATATGATGCCTGAGCTGTTTGTACAATTCCCGAGCAGTATGCTTCCTGAGCTGAGTAGGGTAGTAGAGTAATTGATTTAGAGTTTTGTGTTGTATTGATAGAGTAGTATGTGCATTTCCCGATTGAAATATGTAATTTTTGAGCCGTGTATGCAATTCCTGAGCGATATGGGTATTTCCCATGCCAAGTAGGAGAAAGCAGTGCAAATGGTTCAGAGTGTGCTTGTGGGAAGTTGGGTAGTTTGTGCTTTGCCTAGTCAGTCTATGTATCTCCTGAGCAATCTGTGTAATTTCTGAGCAACATGTATGTTTCCCGAGTAGTCAATGTGTTTCTAGAGTTGTTATTATACTTCCCAAACAGTATATTCATTTCCCGAATGGTGTGCATATATGCCTTAGGTGTTTTTTGAATTGGACAGAGAAAGGGATATGGGTATTTTTGGGTATAGGAGGTGATGAGGAGGTTGTTGAATAAAGAATATTATTGACATGAGATATTTTATTTATTTGTTTGTTTATTTGATTAATGATTGGCAAGAAAAATAGGGGGCCAAGGGAGAGCGCAAAGGGAGTTATTTTGAAAAAGAGTGGGAGAAACAGTTACATCTTGACAAGGGCATTAAAGTAAATTTACTACAAATAGAGGCGGTATGAATCTTCTATAAAAGGGGTAGGGGGGGGGGGGAATGGGGGATGGTTCTGTCTTCCCAATTTGGTATCTCAAAGATGTCTTCTCATTTCTTCTTTTACATTCTACTTTTTCATTCTCCCGTTTCTAACTTGAGCATTGAAGGGGCCGCGTCAGGAAGCTAGCCCACCCTTAACATTTTCCTTGTTGAGTGTCAGATCTAGCTTCTAGTTCAAGGATCCAAGGCAATAAGAGAGAGTCCTTAAGAAGGGAGAAGGGGATCTAGATAGGCCGAAGAAGAAGACACCATCAATTGGCGTCGTCTAAGGGAATCTGAAAAAAAAGTTGCGATGGTGAATACTAGGAGAACAATGAAAGAGTCGATGGAGGAGAAGAAATTTGTATTCAGTACATCTAAAAGAGGTACAAGCAGAAGACGTCACGAACCTATGTGTAAAGAGGATCTTATGCAAGTGGTAGCTGCTGTGATGGATCATATGTAAAAAAAAAACTACATCTAAAGAGGTGAAAGAAGACGATACATCTGGGGGTGATTCTAAAAAGGAAGTAATCAGAGTCTCCCGCCCAAAAAAGGATTCTTCACGTATCCGTAAACAATCGAAGGGAAAAAGAGAATATGTAGCTCCTTTGGGAGAAGAAAGGTCTGATGAAGAAGTTCCTTTTATGAGTACTATATTAAAGGTTGAACAACAGAGTCCTTTTATAGATAGTATTCTGAACGAAGAGTTACCTCGATATTTTCGAGTTCCTCATATGCTCAAATATACTGGCTCTTCTGATCCCAAGGATTATTTGGATAGATTTAAGAATGCATCATTATTATATCGTTATACTTATGGGGTT
The DNA here is from genome assembly GCA_025175895.1 of Wurfbainia villosa. NCBI lineage: Eukaryota > Viridiplantae > Streptophyta > Magnoliopsida > Zingiberales > Zingiberaceae > Wurfbainia > Wurfbainia villosa. Next base: position 112,195,146 of record CM045995.1, on the reverse strand, counting down.
AAATGTCAAGTTTTCCTTGTCACGCCCGCCTTTTTTTTGGACCAGAAGTCCGGAGGGGTGGCACGTGACGCGACCGTACATACATACACTTCTTACTACTTACAGCGGAAGACTTTGGATACATTTTGTTTTTCTTTTCTTTTAAACATAAACATGCATTGACGTATATAGATACTTCTTCTTAACATAGAGCATGCATCATAACATATATAGATACTTCTTCTTAACATAGAGCATGCATCATTATTTCATAGGTACTTAGTGCTTAGTTCTAGTCCATAAACATCATCATCATAAGGGGACATAATAAGGACATCCATAAACATCATCATCATAGGGAAACATATATAAAAGGACATAACGGATCTTCTCCACCATGCCACTACCACACACATTTGGCCCCTCCTGCTGCTCTCTTTAGTTTATCCATCCCTTACCCTTATCTGCAGTATGAGGGAAAGATAAACTATAAGCACATAGGCTTAGTAAGATCCTGTCCTACTCACAAAAACCGTACATCGACATTAATCATGGCATGTAACATTCATAACATATAAGCAACATAACATGTAACATACATGTAAGCAACCAACATGTAGCATAAGTAACATAAGTAACATAACATGTAACATACATATCATAGCAGCATATCATGTAAATATATGACTTAATCAAACATAACATACAACATATGTAACATAGCAACATATACATGTCATATCAACATAACATACAACCTATATATGACATATCAAACATAAAATACATCACATGTAACATAGCAGCATAAACATGACATATCAAACATAACATGCAACATATATATATGACATATCAATATAGCATACATCGCATGTAACATAGCAGCATAAACATGACATATCAAACATAACATGCAACATATATATATGACATATCAAAATAGCATACATCACATGTAACATAGCAGCATAATCATGACATATCAAACATAACATGCAACATATATATATGACATGTCAACATAGCATGTGAACCTAACAATCAAATCATGTAAACATATGCATGATGCTTTTTTGAAAACATATATTATAGGTACGTAACATAAATCTCAACATATTTGGGCCCGACATTGTACCACTTCTTCATTATCATAGCGCGCATCCCTAAATAGACCTAAGGTAGTAAGTCTCGAACCTACTAGGTTACTAGGCCTGATCTTAGTCCGTCGACCTAGGGCAATCGTCATAGCGTAGAAGCCCATCCTAGGCCCGAGTCTTACTCCATCGACCTAGGGCATCTTGGAGCCCATCCCGTACTAGGCCCGATCTTAGTCTGTCGACCTAGGGGCAATCATACATAGAGGCCCATCCTAGGCCCGAGTCTTACTCCATCGACCTAGGGCATCTTAGGAGCCCATCCCTTTGGACCTTGTTAAGGTCTTGGTACAAGCCATGCAGAAGGTAAAATACTTATATGCTTTTATTATAACATAGCTTATTTCATTTTGCAAACATAGCATACTTCATTTCATAACATATCATATTTCACTTCATGAACATATCATCTTTCATTTCATAAACACATCATACTTCATTTCATAACATGTCATATTTCACTTCATGAACATATCATGTTTCATTTCATAAACACATCATACTTCATTTCATATTCATATCATATTCATTTCATGAACATATCATTTTTCATTTCATAATCATATCATATTTCATTTCATAACATATATTAAATATCACATACATATAGGGCATGGCATAGGCATAAACATCAAGAATAAGTAACCACTAACCTAAAGCATGTTATCTTCATCTAGCATCATTTAATATCACAAGTCAACATGGATTCACCCAACATAAAACACATGTTAACCTAACCTAGGCATGTTAAAGGACAATGGTTGGCCGAATGGTTCATGTAGGTTTTTAGGGCTAGTCTTTTAACCTAATTCAATTAACATACTAACAACATCATATGCATATAAACATGGAATAAAACTTCATTGGAGCATCCATACAAGAGGGGTGGCCGAATGGTCCTTGTAGGTTTTTAGGGCTAGTCTTTTAACCTAATCCAATTAACATACTATCAACTTCATATGCATATAAAACATGGATTAAATCTTCATGGAGTCATCAAAATAGAGAGGTGGCCGAATGGTTCAAGGGGTTCTTAGGGTTAGTCTTTTAATCCTAGTCCAATTAACATACTAATAACTTCATATGCATATAAAACATTGTATAAAACTTCATTGAAACATAAAAACCAAGGGTGGCCGGATGGTCCATGTAGGCTTTTAGGGTTAGACTTTTAAACTAATCCCTCTAACATACTAACATCACCATATGCATATCATACATAGTATAGAACTTCAATTAATCACCAAAAATACATGATGGCCGAATGGTTCATAGAGGTGTTTAGGGTTAACTTTTAACCTAATTCATTCTACATCCTAACATCATCATTTACATGTAAAACAAGATATAGAACTCCAATAAAATACCAAAAATCCAAGTTGGCTGAATGGTTCATGGGGGTTCCTAGGGTTAACTTTTAACCTAATTCATTCTACTTCCTCACATCATTATTTGCATGTAAACAAGATAAAGGACACAAACAAAAACACTAAAATCCATGTTGGCCGAATATATCATATGGGTTTCTTGTACAAAACATCAATCGAAGCTACTCGTATGCAGGTGAGGGATACTTACATCCTTCGCTTTGCTTTTAGTGGGAAGATGTCCTAAGGAAAACCAAACCTAGCCCTTGCTTCTTGCTTGGATGAGTTTCGGTCAAGAAAGGAGAGGGAGCTCTAGAATTCGGTGAGGAAGAAGAAGAGAAGAGGAGAAAATGAATTGTGTAACTCATGCCCCCTCATTCCCCCTATTTATTCACTTGAAGAGTCCCTTGATCTCCCTTACACTTAAGCATAATTTCCCCTATTCCTCTAATGATAAAATCATATTGGGCTTCTGGTTAGTGGGTGCATCTATAGGGCTTGGCTATCTCTAGAGGTTTCAGGTTCAATTCCTAGGCCTTGCATCTCTTTTTGGCTTATTTTCTTTTATTTTTGAAAAGACCCACATAAAGCCCATTATCGTAAAGCCAAAAATTCTTGTAAAATTGTTAGAAATTTTACGGGCGTTACAATCCTTCATACCTTTTAAAAGTTTCGTCCTCGAAACTTAGAACAATTCTGGGTACTTCTGCTTCATGTCCTCCTCGCGTTCCCAGGTAGCTTCCTCGTATCGTTGATTCTGCCACAGGACCTTTACTAAGGGCACCTCTTTGTTCCTTAGCCCCTTGACTTCTCGGTCTAGTATCTGGATAGGCCGACTTTCAATACTCAGGTCCTCTTGAACTTGTACTGTTTGTGGCTCGATCACTTGGTCCGCACTGGAAATGCATTTCTTGAGCACAGAGACATGGAACACGTTGTGAATAGCCGACATCTCTTGAGGCAGCTCTAGCTTGTAAGCTACCTTACCAATCCTCTGCAATATCGGATACGGTCTCACATAGTGTGGACTCAGTTTACCCTTCCTTCCGAATCTCATCACTCCCTTCATAGGAGCCACTTTGAGGAATACTAGGTCCCCAACTTCGAATTCTAACGGTCTACGCCGCATATCCGCATAGCTCTTTTGTTGGCTCTGAGTAGTTTCAATTCTCTGATGGATGTTTCGTATAGCTCGGGTGGTGTCGTCGATGAAGTCCGTCTGGAGTCCCATCCTCTTCTTTTCACTACCCTCGTACCAGCATATGGGAGATCTACATTTCCTCCCGTATAGAGCTTCATAGGGTGCCATTCCAATAGTAGCTTGGTAGCTATTATTGTAGGCGAATTCTGCCAGACATAAATATCTGCACCAGCCACCTTTGAAATCCAGGGCGCAAGCTCGTAACATATCCTCCAGTACTTGATTTACTCTTTTGGTCTGCCCGTCCGTCTGGGGATGGAAGGCAGTACTGAACAATAGCTTCGTGCCTAGGGCCTTCTGAACACATTCCCAGAAATGGGAAATAAAGTGACCATCTCTATCAGAAATGATGGTCTTAGGAATTCAATGTAGTCGGATAATTTCCCTAGCATATAACTGAGCCAGTTGCTCCGTCGAATAGGTCATCTTGATTGCTAAGAAGTGGGCGGACTTCGTCAATCTGTCCACAATTACCCATATAGCATCATAACCGTTTGTCATCTTGGGCAATCCTGAGATGAAATCCATAGAAATGTCTTCCCATTTCCATTTTGGAATCTGGATCGACTGCAGTGTTCCTCAGTCTCGGTGTTACCTTAACCCTCTGGCAGTCGGGCGTAGTCTTGACATCTTGAGCCACATCTCTTTTCATTCCGAACCACCAGAACTTTCTTTTCAGGTCTTGGTACATCTTGGTGGTTCCAGGATGCATCGCATAAGGAGTTCTGTGAGCTTCCTCAAATATCTCCTTCTGTAATTCTAGATCGTCGGGAATACACAAGCGATCCCTGAGGTAGAGTACTCCACTATCAGAGATTCGAAACCCGTCGTCCTTTCCTTCTAAGACCTCTTGCTTGATCCTCTGAAGGCTTGGGTCACGGGCTTGCTTTTCCAGTATATCATCGAACATCGTCGGTTCTATCGTCATGGTCGAGAGCTGTCCGGAAATGATTTCAACCCCGTAACGCATAATCTCTTTTTCTAAGGGACGAGATAACACTTCTAGAGACATCAAGGTGGCGTAGGACTTCCTGCTGAGTGCATCAGCCACCTTGTTTGCTTTTCCCGGATGGTAGAGAATCTTGTAGTCATAATCCTTGACGAGCTCGAGTCATCTGCGTTGTCTCATGTTCAGGTCCTTCTGTGGGAAGAAATATTTCAGACTCTGGTGGCCTGTATAAATCCTACACTGAGCTCCGTATAGATAATGCCTCCATGTTTTGAGAGCAAAGACCACGACCGCTAGCTCTAAATCGTGGGTGGGATAATTCCTTTCGTGTTCCTTGAGTTGCCTAGAGGCGTAGGCAATGACCTTTCCATTCTGCATGAGCACAGCTCTGAGTCCCAACTTGGAAGTGTCACTGTACATGTCGAAGCCTTCATTACTGTCCGAAAGAGCAAGGATTGGAGCGCTGGTCAGTCTCCTTTTCAATTCTGTGAAACTCCTCTCGCAGGCATTTGTCCACTCATATTTCTTGTTCTTTCTGGTGAGGACTGTCATAGGGGCGACAATCCTAGAGAAGTTCTCTACAAACTTCCGGTAGTAGCTTGCTAGCCCAAGAAAGCTTCTGACCTCGCTGGCATTCTTTGGTCGGTTCCAATTACTCATGGCTTCAATCTTTATTGGATCTACCATCACTCCGTGCTTGGATATCACATGACCCAAAAATGATACTTGTTCGAGCCAGAACTCGCATTTGGAGAACATTGCGAATAGCTGTTTTTCCCGAAGAATCTGCAATACCACATTCAAGTGTTCTGCATGCTCCTCGGGGGTTCTTGAATATATCAGTATGTCGTCGATGAAGACGATCACAAACTTGTCGAGGAATGCCGAGAATACCTGGTTCATTAAATCCATGAACAGAGCAGGTGCATTCGTCACTCCAAAGGGCATAACTACAAACTCGTAATGTCCGTATCTGGTCCGGAAGGCCGTCTTTGGTATATCATCTGATTTCACTTTTACTTGATGATAGCTGGACCTCAGGTCGATCTTAGAGAAGACGGTGGCACCCTTTAGTTGGTCGAACAGGTCGTCAATCCGCGGCAAAGGGTACCGGTTCTTGATCGTCACATTATTTAGCGCTCGGTAGTCTATGCACATTCGCACAGACCCATCTTTCTTCTTCACCAACAACACTGGAGCTCCCCATGGAGAGCGACTTGGGTGAATAAGTCCCTTGTCGAGTAACTCCTGTAGTTGTCCCTGAAGTTCCTTTAATTTAGCCGGCGCCATACGGTAAGGTGCTTTAGAGATCGGGTTAGTACCAGGAATCAACTCGATCTCAAATTCAACTTCTCTATCTGGGGCTAACCCTGGTAGTTCATCTGGGAATACCTCTGGGTAGTTGCATACAACTCTGACATCTTCTAGCTTCTGATCCTCAGCTTGACTTGTATCAACTATGTGCGAAACCCGCATCCACGATGCTTTCCACCGCCAACCAGGCTGGCATCCCATGGCTCACCAGAGAAATTTTCCGGCCGCCGATCGTAAGCTTCTGTCGAACCATCGGTGTTTCCTTGATTCATTAGGTATTTATTACTTGTTGTTATTCCGTGATTTGTTCTTTGAGTTACGTGACTACGTGTGTAAGGTCATGCGGGGTGCTATCTCATCCTACTCATGTTTATCTTCATATATTAAAGTAAAGCTAGTATAAGTTTTCGTTCATTTTTCTGCGCATAATTAGACTAAAGCCAGCATAAAGTTATCAATTGTATATTCATGCATTACTTAAATTAAGGCTAGGCTAGCATAAGATTATCCTACATGAATTCATGCATATTTAAGCTAATGGCATTTCATATCATACATGAACAAAGTAAGCTAAATTAGAGTAGACATAGAATTCTTACTTGGAGCGGCAGTATTTGAAGCTTGATGTGTGTGTAGTGGAAGGGCAGATCCGCTCTGATACCAACCTGTCACGCCCACCCTTTTTTTGGACCAGAAGTCCGGAGGGGCGGCGCGTGACGCGACGGTACATACATACACTTCTTACTACTTACAGCGGAAGACTTTGGATATATATATATTTTCTTTTCTTTTAAGCATAAACATGCATTGACGTATATAGATACTTCTTCTTAACATAGAGCATGCATCATAACATATATAGATACTTCTTCTTAACATAGAGCATGCATCATAACATATATAGATACTTCTTCTTAACATAGAGCATGCATCATTATTTCATAGGTACTTAGTGCTTAGTTCTAGTCCATAAACATCATCATCATAAGGGGACATAATAAAGACATCCATAAACATCATCATCATAGGGAAACATATATAAAAGGACATAACAGATCTTCTCCACCATGCCACTACCACACACATTTGTCCCCTCATGCTGCTCCCTTTAGTTTATCCATCCCTTACCCTTATCTGCAGTACGAGGGAAAGATAAACTATAAGCACATAGGCTTAGTAAGATCCTGTCCTACTCACAAAAACCGTACATCGACATTAATCATGGCATGTAACATTCATAACATATAAGCAACATAACATGTAACATACATGGCGTAAGCAACTTAACATGTAGCATAAGTAACATAAGTAACATAACATGTAACATACATATCATAGCAGCATATCATGTAAATATATGACTTAATCAAACATAACATACAACATATGTAACATAGAAACATATACATGTCATATCAACATAACATACAACCTATATATGACATATCAAACATAAAATACATCACATGTAACATAGCAACATAAACATGACATATCAAACATAACATGCAACATATATATATGACATATCAACATAGCATACATCGCATGTAACATAGCAGCATAAACATGACATATCAAACATAACATGCAACATATATATATGACATATCAAAATAGCATACATCACATGTAACATAGCAGCATAATCATGACATATCAAACATAACATGCAACATATATATATGACATGTCAACATAGCTTGTGGACCTAACAATCAAATCATGTAAACATATGCATGATGCTTTTTGAAAACATATATTATAGGTACGTAACATAAATCTCAACATATTTGGGCCCGACATTGTACCACTTCTTCATTATCATAGCGCGCATCCCTAAATATACCCGAGGTAGCAAGTCTCGAACCTACTAGGTTACTAGGCCTGATCTTAGTCCGTCGACCTAGGGCAATCGTCATAGCGTAGAAGCCCATCCTAGGCCCGAGTCTTACTCCATCGACCTAGGGCATCTTGGAGCCCATCCCGTACTAGGCCCGATCTTAGTCCGTCTGTTGGATCGAAGCGGATCGCTAGAGGGGGGGGGTGAATAGCGATAAAAACTTTTCTTTGAAATCGTTCGATAGACAATTAAACGCAGCGGAAATGTAAATAAAAACTAAATGAGACAAATAGTTTTTTTACTTGGTTCGTAGCCTTCGGCTACTACTCCAAGGTCCTAACGGTCCTAGACCGTGTACGGAGGACAATTCACTAAAAGACTCCTCCTCGTTGGAGGTAGGAGTTTTACGATTACAAAAGCCTTCGAAGAAAAAAGATAGAGAGACAAACCCTCTCTTCTATTAAAGTAAAATGCAACGAAAAGCCTCGATTAAAAAGAATTGCAATATTGAAAGCAATAACAAATTAAGATTATACCAATAACTAAACAAAAGAAACTTTAAGCTAGGGTTGTTGGCAGCACTTCGTTGTTGTAGAGTCGTCGGAGAGTTGCAGCGTAACGGAGGCTTTTGAGCACTTAGAATTGAGGATGAAACCCTAGGTTTGACTCTCCTTTTATAGCCTTTAAGCCACTCAACGAATGGGTCTTCAACTAATCACAAATGGGCACAAAACTCCTTGAAAAATGGTGATAAAGCTTGACTCCTCGAGGCTGATTTTTGACCACCGGTTGAATTGGCCGGTTGAACTGGCCCGGTTGAACTGGCCGGTTGAACTGATGGCCAGGATTTTTGACTACAATGAAGAGTTAGCTCAAAATATAAGTGAATTCGACGGCCACTTGCCGTCCGATCTCAAAATAGACCTTCCATGGGAAGTCTTGGGTCGGATCGTCGCCTAAGGACGTCCCCGTACAAAGGACATGACCTCACTTCACTTTACTCACTCGAGCTTACCTCGATACTTTACGTGTTGCTTTTGCTTCCAGCCTTCCACTCAATTCCTTCGGCTCCCTCCGAAGTCTCTTGAGTGTCGCCCGACCACCGCGGCTTCCTCCAGGTGTCGCTAGCCTTCAGCTCCAGCGTTGAGACTTTTCTGCACACTTGATTTAGCTCATGAGATAACAATATAGGCTTAACTTTGTATCGTTTGCTATAATCAAAACTTAAGTTCGACTTAGGTGCCTACTGCACCAACAATCTCCCCCTTTTTGATTTATGGCAAACCCACATACAAAGTTAAGTAAATAGCAAGCATGAAGAGTAATAACGTGCATGAGAAACAAAAAATATGAAGATTAAGTTGGAGTAGTAAGGATTTTCTTCAAGTACTCCCCCTTGAGGAAACCTCCCCCTTGACCGAGGGTGAGTCTTGAAGAAAGACCTTAATCCTCCCCCTTGAGGGTTGCTTTAAGTAATTAACATTACTTAAAGTTGGCCTTAGTAAAACGTTTTAGTTAAGCCCTTTCTCCCCCTTAAGTAAAAAAATAAGTTTAAGTAAAACGTAGACGGCACAAATAAGTTTAAGTTAAGAATTCTTTGGCCTTTTGGTAAAAGTTAACTAAGTTTTAACTTTTGGTTTAAATATGAAGTAAGAGTTAAGTTATCAAAATTTTTGACCCCTTAACTTTGGCCTTTTCTCCCCTTTGCCTATATCGAAAGAGTAAGGGGTGTGTGGAAAACAAAATAAGTGTTAAATTTAAAGTCCAAGCATGTTCCCCATTTTTTATATAAAAAAAATAATATACTGAAAATAAGCTCATCTATAAAATGTTCGACTCATATTTGACTTGATTGATATGAAAGATCAACCAGTCCAGGTCAGAGTCGGTTAGTATGTATGATTATACTCCGTGGCTCATAGCGATGCACTAGCTCTACATCTGGAACCAGGAGTAAGGTCCTAACATCTCACGCCCATCTACGTGGCTAAGTACACAAACACATTAGTCCTATGTGTTGTGAGATGTACTGACTCCTTAAATCTATAGGTGCATGATATCTAAGGTATGTCCTATGCTAGTTCCATAAAAATGAAAATTTTAAGAAATAGTAGTAAGAAAATATAATTTGCAAGTTCCTATTCTATTACGCACATGCCCAATTTTCATCTTAATAGACTAAATTCGGCTTCGGGTAGGGGTTTAGTAAATAGATCTGCCAAGTTAGACTTCGATTCGACGTATTCGAGGTGTATGGCTCCGTTCTCGAATGAAATGGTGTTTGACCTCTATATGTTTGGTCCTAGAGTGACATATCGGATTCTTTGTAAGATTAATTGAACTAATGTTATCTACGTGAAGTTTAGTATTCGTAAAGTCTAACTTAAAGTCGCGGAGAGTGTGCTTCATCCAAAGAAGTTGCGTGACACACTCACCCATCGCGATGTATTCGGCTTCGGTGGTAGATAAAGCAACACAGTGTTGTTTCCTACTGCACCAACTCACTAGACTCGAGCCGAGAAGTTGACAACAACCACTCGTGCTCTTTCTATCGAGCTTACTACCGGCATAATCCGAATCGGAGTAGCCTATTAGTTCGAACTCCGTAGATCTAGGGTACCAAATACCAACGTTAAGTGTACCCTTAAGATATCTAAGGATACGCTTAACTAGGGTTAGGTGAGACTCCTTAGCACAGGTTTGAAACCTGACGCACATACTTACTGCGAATAGGATGTCGGGTCGACTCGCAGTTAAGTATAGGAGACTTCCTATCGCGCTCCTATAGTACTTTAAGTCAATGGACTTACTTTCAGGGTCTTCTCCTATGTTAACATTAATCGCCATTGGGGTGTTTATTATCTTAGCGTCTTGCATTCCAAATCTTTTAATTAACTCCTTAGTGTATTTCTGTTGATATAGGTATATACCATCCTTAGTTTGTTTAATTTGTAGACCTAAAAAGAAACTTAACTCGCCTACCAAGTTCATTTCGAACTCACTTTCCATGAGTGAAACGAACTCGTTTAGTAAGGCTGAGTTAGAGGTTCCAAAAATTATATCGTCTACGTAAATTTGAGATATGAATATTTCTTTACCTAAGGTTTTTACGAAGAGAGTTGGGTCAACTAAGCCTTGGTTAAACCCTTTTGACTTAAGATGGATTGAAAGTCTCTCGTACCAAGCTCGAGGAGCTTGTTTAAGTCCATAGAGAGCTTTCTTAAGTTTTAGAACATGGTCGGGTTTATCTAGATTTTCGAACCCGGGGGGTTGGCTAACATAAACTTCTTCTTTAATGTATCCATTTAAGAATGCCGACTTAACATCCATTTGAAACAGCTTAAATCCTCGATGTGTGGCATAAGCTAGCAACATTCGAATGGATTCGAGTCTAGCTACTGGGGCATAGGTTTCGTTGTAATCTAAGCCTTCGACTTGACTAAACCCTTTGGCGACTAACCTAGCCTTGTTTCTAACTACTTCACCTTTATCATCAAGCTTATTTCGAAACACCCACCTTGTTCCAATTATCGTTTTGTCTTTAGGTGGTGGTACTAATTCCCACACTTCATTCCTAGTAAATTGAGCTAGCTCTTCTTGCATTGCAATAATCCAATCGGGATCAAGAAGAGCTTGTTCAATTGATTTGGGTTCTATCTTTGAAATTAAGGAAATTTGACTAAGGTTCCTATAGGATGCTTTAGTTCGAACTCCTAGATTAGGATCTCCTATCACTTGATCGATAGGGTGGTTAGTCTGAATCCTAGATTGGGTTGGGTTTGTGTCACCTAATGCTTGATCAATGGGGTGACTTGGTTGAACATTAGTTTGGTTGGAGTCATCTATCACTTGATCAATAGAGTGACTTGGTTGACTTAGGTTAGGATTAACACTAGACCTGATCTCCGGATCAGAGTTAGGTCTAGTATGAATTGGCTCGCTAATTGGGGTTGCCGGGGGTTTTGTAGGTTCATGTCCTTCATCAAATACTACATTGATAGTCTCCTCGACTCTAAGGGTGTCGTGGTTATATACTCTATAAGCTCGACTTGTAGTCGAGTATCCTAGAAAGATTCCGGTCGTGGTCTTGGATGTAAATTTCCCTAGGTAATCCTTAGTGTTTAGGATATGTACCTTACACCCAAATACCCTAAAGTACTTGATGTTAGGTATTTTATCGTGATAAATCTCGTATGAGGTCTTAAGGTGCCTCTTTACCATAAGGATTCTATTTTGGACATAGCATGTCATACTCACCTTACGCCTAAAACCTATCGGGTAGGTCATATTCGTTCAACATGGTCCTAGCGGCTTCTTGTAGAGTTCGGTTTTTCCGCTCCACTAGGCCATTTTGTTGAGGGGTCCTAGGGCAAGAGAATTCAGGGTGGTATCCGTTTAGGTTACGAAAGTCAGTGAACCTTTGATTTTCGAATTCACCACCATGATCGCTTCTAATTCTTTTAACCTTAAGGTTTTTTTGATTCTCGATTAATTTGAATAAATTGATTAATTGATCTAGGATATCATTTTTATGTTTGATGAACCTAACCCAGGTAAACCTGGAGTAGTCGTCAATTATGACTAAGCAATATTGACTTTTATTGAGGGACTTGGTTCCATGTGAATCGAATAGATCCATATGCAGGAGCTCAAGTACACTTGAGGTTCGTTCTTGGTTAGTTAACTTGTGTTGTGTCCTAGGTTGTTTTCCTTGTTGACAAGCATTACAGATTTTATTAACCAAATTGTTAAGGTTGGGTAAGCCTCTGACTAGGCCACTCTGACTCATCTTGTGGACGAGTCTTGGGTGCGAGTGACCGAGTCGTCGGTGCCACAACCATAATTCCTCTTCCTGTGTCATAAGACATTTGGCTGAGGATTTGATTAAGTTAATTGTATAAATGTTATTTGTCCTAGTTCCTTTGAGTATTATTTTAGCTGTTTCATTTGTTTTAATTACACATTCATTTTCTAAAAATATGACCTTATAATTATTGTCACATAATTGGCTTACGCTAAGCAGGTTATATTCAAAATTCTCTACAAGTAATACATTTTTAATAACAAAATTCGAGTTAAGCTCGATATCACCTGATCCGATGATTTTGAGCTTGCCGTTATTCCCAAAGGCTACCGATCCTTGTCGTTTGAATCGAAGCTTCGCGAATTTGAGTTGATCCCCGGTCATGTGTCGGGAGCAACCGCTGTCTAACATCCATTGATCCTACACACAAGGTGGTTGGATTGGATGTTAAATTATTATATTTTTTTAAAAAAATTGGTTGTAAGTTGTTAAACCTAGGTCATCTCACCGGAGTCTATATGATCAAGCATGTTATACTTATGTGTTTTTTGTGAGATGATTTCCAATTAAGTTGATTAAGTGTATTTAGGTTCAAGTAATTTTATGTTAGATTTGGATTTGACCCTAGGCTTGTCAAGTTTACCTTTTCAAGATCATGGCTTCCAGGTCATGGCGAGGCATAGGGGCCTTCTTTTATCGGATCATCGACCACTTCCTTAGACAAAACCATTTTCAAGAAAATGATGACTTGACTCACCTAAAATTATTTCCTCGTCTAACTAGTTATTTTTGAAAAGAGGCTCCCCGAGGCTCAATCTTTTCGAAGGATTTTAGTTGATTATTTGAAAAGAGGCTCCCCGAGGCTCAATCTTTTCGAAGGATTTTAGTTGGTTATTTGAAAAGAGGCTCCCCGAGGCTCAATCTTTTCGAAGGATTTTAGTTGGTTATTTACGTGTTCTAAGTGAGTTCACGAAAGAAAAAAAAAATCTAAGCATGCAATTTCTAAGTTAAAACACAAACATGTTTTGTACTGGCTCCCCCTAGACCGTTGAATCGGTTCGGTCTATCCACATAGTGGATTTGGTCCTTGGGAACCCAGTACGAGTTGGATCCTAGAGTTGAAATCAAAGTGGTCTTAGGGACCCATGCTTGGACACATTTTTTATGTCTACTTACGATTGACATATACGACTTATTGGTCGTGTTTGAGCTAAACCCTAGTCCGGCCTTGTTGTACACGGCCCTTTGCGATCCAAGTAGGAGGTCAAGTCCTTTGGATCCCAAAGTAAACCTTTCCAATGTATTCCTAAGATCTTCGACTTGACTTTTCAAGAGAGAGTTCTCAACTTCGAGCTTTTCAACTCGAGTTGAGTTCTTCTCTTGAACTCGACTAGTCGAAGAGGTTAGGGAGACCTCGTGTTTGAGGAGTTTAACCTCCTCAACAAGGGTCTCGACCTTGGACTCGGACTTAGCTAACTTCCTAGACAAAAACCTAACCGTATTATGTAAAGTATTAAATAAAGTTCGACTTACTTTAAGGGTATCTTTTGAACTGGATGCGTATCCGTGGCTTGACTTGAAAGGTAACCGTGGTCGAGTCATCCTCAGGTTCTGACTCAAGTTCAGGTTCGGTCTCCGTGTCGGACTCAATCGATTTCGCCATGAAGACGTGGTCTTCGTCTTCTTCGGATGACGCTTCTTCCCATGTCGCATTGAGGGCCTTCTTGTGCTTAGGTGCTTGGTGGTTGAGCTTGGGACACTCGGACTTTATATGTCCAAACCTGTTACACTCATAACACCTAATATTAGAACTTTTAGGCTTACCTTGGTTGGGTCGAGTTGTGGTTCGCTTTTGTCCCTTGGCTATCCTTCGAGCTAGGTTCATTAGTTGGCATCAATTCGGTCAACTTCTTCTTCGGACTCATCTTCCTCCTCGGTTGGTGGTGGCTTGCTTGCGATTTTCTTCTTCTTTGAACCTGCAAACAAGGCTATACCCCTCTCGGGTTACGAGTTGGACTGCTCATGTAATTCAAAATCCGAAAAGAGTTCATCTAATCTAAGTTTATAAAGGCCCTTGGAGACCTTGTAGGCATCGACCATGGATGCCCACAAGGTAGTCCTCGGAAAAGAGTTTAGAACATACCTTATAAGGTCGCGGTTTTCGACCTTTTGCCCGATTGCGTGTAGGTTGTTGACTATGTCTTGGACACGGGCGTGGAGTTGCGGTTCCTGCATTTTTAGTGTGTACAATTTATTGAACAACAAATCACGTTTGCAAACCTTAGCTTGATCCGATCCTTCGTGTAACTCGATCAGCTTTGTCCAAAGGTCCTTTGCGCTAATGAAGGGGACGACGCGATTTAACTCCTCCTTGGACAAGCCGCATTGGAGGATTTGTGTTGCCTTGGCATCAGCTTCGACTTGTCGTTTTGTCGCAATGGTCCATTGATCATAATCCAAGGAGTCACCCACTTCATTAGTCGGAAGTGTGAAATCCGTTTGGATTATGATCCACATCTCGATTTGGGTTTTGAGAAAGCATTCCATCCGACCCTTCCAATAACGGAAGTCATCTCCGTTGTAAAATGGAGGTCGGACGGTGCTAAAACCCTCGAGATGGGTCATTAGAACAAAAGAAAAAAAGGGACGAAGACGAAGAAACTAGCAACAAAAAAAACACAAAACAAGGTACCAAGACTCGCATCTTGGATTAGTAGTGCGAGAGTAAATTTAACAAAGCGAAATAAATCAGAAATAAAAAGAAATAAAAGAAAAATAAATCTGTGAAAAATGGCTAGATTGGTGGTTTCACCAAATCTTAGCAACCCCCGGCTCTGATACCAATTGTTGGATCGAAGTGGATCGCTAGAGGGGGGGTGAATAGCGATAAAAACTTTTCTTTTAAATCGTTCGATAGACAATTAAACGCAGCGGAAATGTAAATAAAAACTAAATGAGACAAATAGTTTTTTTACTTGGTTCGTAGCCTTCGGCTACTACTCCAAGGCCCTAACGGTCCTAGACCGTGTACGGAGGGCAATTCACTAAAACACTCCTCCTCGTTGGAGGTAGGAGTTTTACGATTACAAAAGCCTTCGAAGCAAAAAGATAGAGAGACAAACCCTCTCTTCTATTAAAGTAAAATGCAACGAAAAGCCTCGATTAAAAATAATTGCAATATTGAAAGCAATAACAAATTAAGATTATACCAACAACTAAACAAAAGAAACTTTAAGCTAGGGTTGTTGGCAGCACTTCGTTGTTGTAGAGTCGTCGGAGAGTTGCAACGTAATGGAGGCTTTTGAGCACTTAGAATTGAGGATGAAACCCTAGGTTTGACCCTCCTTTTATAGCCTTTAAGCCCCTCAACGAATGGGTCTTCAACCAATCACAAATGGGCACAAAACTCCTTGAAAAATGGTGATAAAGCTTGACTCCTCGAGGCTGATTTTTGATCACCGGTTGAACTGGCCCGGTTGAACTGGCCGGTTGAACTGATGGCCAGGATTTTTGACTACAATGAAGAGTTAGCTCAAAATATAAGTGAATTCGACGACCACTTGCCGTCCGATCTCAACATAGACCTTCCATGGGAAGTCTTGGGTCGGATCGTCGCCTAAGAATGTCCCCGTACAAAGGACACGACCTCACTTCACTTTACTCACTCGAGCTTACCTCGATACTTTACGTGTTGCTTTTGCTTCCGGCCTTCCACTCAATTCCTTCGGCTCCCTCCGAAGTCTCTTGAGTGTCGCCCGACCACCGCGGCTTCCTCCGGGTGTCGCTAGCCTTCAGCTCCAGCATTGAGACTTTTCTGCACACTTGATTTAGCTCATGAGATAACAATATATGCTTAACTTTGTATCGTTTGCTATAATCAAAACTTAGGTTCGACTTAGGTGCCTACTGCACCAACACCGTCGACCTAGGGGCAATCATACATAGAGGCCCATCCTAGGCCCGAGTCTTACTCCATCGACCTAGGGCATCTTAGGAGCCCATCCCTTTGGACCTTGTTAAGGTCTTGGAATAAGCCATGCAGAAGGTAAAATACTTATATGCTTTTATTATAACATAGCTTATTTCATTTTGCAAACATAGCATACTTCATTTCATAACATATCATATTTCACTTCATGAACATATCATCTTTCATTTCATAAACACATCATACTTCATTTCATAACATGTCATATTTCACTTCATGAACATATCATGTTTCATTTCAAAAACACATCATACTTCATTTCATATTCATATCATATTCATTTCATGAACATATCATTTTTCATTTCATAATCATATCATATTTCATTTCATAACATATATTAAATATCACATACATATAGGGCATGGCATAGGCATAAACATCAAGAATAAGTAAACACTAACCTAAAGCATGTTATCTTCATCTAGCATCATTTAATATCACAAGTCAACATGGATTCACCCAACATAAAACACATGTTAACCTAACCTAGGGCATGTTAAAGGACAATGGTTGGCCGAATGGTTCATGTAGGTTTTTAGGGCTAGTCTTTTAACCTAATTCAATTAACATACTAACAACATCATATGCATATAAACATGGAATAAAACTTCATTGGAGCATCCATACAAGAGGGGTGGCCGAATGGTCCTTGTAGGTTTTTAGGGCTAGTCTTTAACCTAATCCAATTAACATACTATCAACTTCATATGCATATAAAACATGGATTAAATCTTCATGGAGTCATCAAAATAGAGAGGTGGCCGAATGGTTCAAGGGGTTCTTAGGGTTAGTCTTTTAATCCTAGTCCAATTAACATACTAATAACTTCATATGCATATAAAACATTGTATAAAACTTCATTGAAACATAAAAACCATGGCGGATGGTCCATGTAGGCTTTTAGGGTTAGACTTTAAACTAATCCCTCTAACATACTAACATCACCATATGCATATCATACATAGTATAGAACTTCAATTAATCACCAAAAATACATGATGGCCGAATGGTTCATAGAGGTGTTTAGGGTTAACTTTTAACCTAATTCATTCTACATCCTAACATCATCATTTACATGTAAAACAAGATATAGAACTCCAATAAAATACCAAAAATCCAAGTTGGCCGAATGGTTCATGGGGGTTCCTAGGGTTAACTTTTAACCTAATTCATTCTACTTCCTCACATCATTATTTGCATGTAAACAAGATAAAGGACTTCAACAAAAACACTAAAATCCATGTTGGCCGAATATATCATATGGGTTTCTTGTACAAAACATCAATCGAAGCTACTCGTATGCATGTGAGGGATACTTACATCCTTCGCTTTGCTTTTAGTGGGAAGATGTCCTAAGGAAAACCAAACCTAGCCCTTGCTTCTTGCTTGGATGAGTTTCGGTCAAGAAAGGAGAGGGAGCTCTAGAATTCGGTGAGGAAGAAGAAGAGAAGAGGAGAAAATGAATTGTGTAACTCATGCCCCCTCATTCCCCCTATTTATTCACTTGAAGAGTCCCTTGATCTCCCTTACACTTAAGCATAATTTCCCCTATTCCTCTAATGATAAAATCATATTGGGCTTCTGGTTAGTGGGTGCATCTATAGGGCTTGGCTATCTCTAGAGGTTTGAGGTTCAATTCCTAGGCCTTGCATCCCTTTTTGGCTTATTTTCTTTTATTTTTGAAAAGGCCCACATAAAGCCCATTATCGTAAAGCCAAAAATTCTTGTAAAATTGCTAGAAATTTTACGGGCGTTACAATCCTTCATACCTTTTAAAAGTTTCGTCCTCGAAACTTAGAACAATTTTGGGTACTTCTGCTTCATGTCCTCCTCGCTCCTCCCGTGTAGCTTCTCGTATCGTTGATTCTCGCTTACAGACCTTTACTAAGGGCACCTCTTTGTTCCTTAGCCCTTGACTTCTGGTCTAGTATCCGGATAGGCCGACTTTCAATACTGTGTCCTCTTGAACTTGTACTGTTTGTGGCTCGATCACTTGGTCCGCACTGGAAATGCATTTCTTGAGCACAGAGACATGAAACACGTTGTGAATAGCCGACATCTCTTGAGGCAGCTCTAGCTTGTAAGCTACCTTGCCAATCCTCTGCAATATCGGATATGGTCCCACATAGCGTGGACTCAGTTTACCCTTCCTTCCGAATCTCATCACTCCCTTCATAGGAGCCACTTTAAGGAATACTAGGTCCCCAACTTCGAATTCTAACGGTCTACGCCGCATATCCGCATAGCTCTTTTGTTGGCTCTGAGCAGTTTCAATTCTCTGACGGATGTTCCGTATAGCTCGGGTGGTGCGTCGATGAAGTCCGTCTGGAGTCCCATACTCTTCTTTTCACCACCCTCGTACCAGCATATGGGAGATATATATTTCCTCTCGTACAGAGCCTCGTAGGGTGCCATTCCAATAGTAGCTTGGTAGCTATTATTGTAGGCGAATTCTGCCAGACATAAATATCTGCACCAGCCACCTTTGAAATCCAGGGCGCAAGCTCATAACATATCCTCCAGTACTTGATTTACTCTTTCGGTCTGTCCGTCCGTCTGGGGATGGAAGGCAGTACTGAACAATAGCTTCGTGCCTAGGGCCTTCTGAACACATTCCCAGAAATGGGAAATAAAGCGACCATCTCTGTCAGAAATGATGGTCTTAGGAATTCCATGTAGTCTGATAATTTCCCTAGCATATAACTGAGCCAGTTGCTCTGTCAAATAGGTCATCTTGATTGCTAAAAAGTGGGCGGACTTCGTCAATCTATCCACAATTACCCATATAGCATCATAACCATTTGTCATCTTGGGCAATCCTGAGATGAAATCCATAGAAATGTCTTCCCATTTCCATTCTGGAATCTGGATCGGCTGCAGTGTTCCTCCAGGTCTCTGGTGTTCTGCCTTAACCCTCTGGCAGGTCAGGCAGGTACTGACATACTGAGCAACATCTCTTTTCATTCCGAACCACCAGAACTTTCTTTTCAGGTCTTGGTACATATTGGTGGTTCCAGGATGCATCGCATAAGGAGTTCTGTGAGCTTCCTCAAATATCTCCTTCCGTAATTCTGGATCGTCGGGAATACACAAGCGATCCCTGAGGTAGAGTACTCCACTATCAGAGATCCGAAACCCGTCGTCCTTTCCTTCTAAGACCTCTTGCTTGATCCTCTGAAGGCTTGGGTCACGGGCTTGCTTTTCCAGTATATCATCGAACAGCGTCGGTTCTATCGTCATGGTCGAGAGCTGTCCGGAAATGATTTCAACCCCGTAACGCATAATCTCTTTTTCTAAGGGACAAGATAACACTTCTTGAGACATCAAGGTGGCGCAGGACTTCCTGCTGAGTGCATCAGCCACCTTGTTTGCTTTCCCCGGATGGTAGAGAATCTTGCAGTCATAATCCTTGACGAGCTCGAGTCATCTGCGTTGTCTCATGTTCAGGTCCTTCTGTGTGAAGAAATATTTTAGACTCTGGTGGCCTGTATAAATCCTACACTGAGCTCCGTATAGATAATGCCTCCATGTTTTGAGAGCAAAGACCATGACCGCTAGCTCTAAATCGTGGGTGGGATAATTCCTTTCGTGTTCCTTGAGTTGCCTAGAGGCGTAGACAATGACCTTTCCATTCTGCATGAGCACAGCTCCGAGTCCCAACTTGGAAGTGTCACTGTACATGTCGAAGCCTTCATTACTGTCCGAAAGAGCAAGGATTGGAGCGCTGGTCAGTCTCCTTTTCAATTCTGTGAAACTCCTCTGGCAGGCGTCCATCCACTCATATTTCTTGTTCTTTCTGGTGAGGACTGTCATAGGGGCGACAATCCTAGAGAAGTTCTCTACAAACTTCCGGTAGTAGCTTGCTAGCCCAAGAAAGCTTCTGACCTCGCTGGCATTCTTTGGTCGGTTCCAGTTACTCACGGCTTCAATCTTTATTGGATCTACCATCACTCCGTGCTTGGATATCACGTGACCCAAAATGATACTTGTTCGAGCCAGAACTCGCATTTGGAGAACTTTGCGAATAGCTATTTTTCCCGAAGAATCTGCAATACCACATTCAAGTGTTCTGCGTGCTCCTCGGGGGTTCTTGAATATATCAGTATGTTGTCGATGAAGATGATCACAAACTTGTCGAGGAATGCCGAGAATACCTGGTTCATTAAATCCATGAACAGAGCAGGTGCATTCGTCACTCCGAAGGGCATAACTACGAACTCGTAATGTCCGTATCTGGTCCGGAAGGCCGTCTTTGGTATATCATCTGATTTCACTTTTACTTGATTATATATAATATTTTATCAATGGTGTTTGTATTAGGTTTATATGTTGTTTCATTAATTTCGTAATATCGTTTAATTAATTTCATAATAAATATACTTAATTAATATATTTTATATATAATATGAACTGTGGTTATATTAGGTTTAATAAAGTTAAGCCAACGAATTTTTTCCCCCCAAATCCCTATTCTCCGCGCTTCTTCTCGCTCGCGTCGCCGTCGCTTCCACTTCTTCTCATGCCCGACGAACATCTCATCGCCCACCCTCTCCAAGCGTCGCCGTCACTTCTCGTTGGTGAGTGCATCTCCTCGTCGGCGAGTGCATATCTTCTTCTTTGATTCTTGACTTCTTACGCTCTTCGCCTTAGTTTCGTGTAATTTTAGCATCCTCGTCTGTCTCGTGAAATTTGATGATTTTAAGTCTATTAATTCCTTCATTTAGGTTATTAGGGAGTTGACATATCCTGAGCTGGCACTATGTCGGAAGAACAAGGAAGCTGCCTTGGACTCGAAGCAGAAGGGAACTGAGTGTTGTACCATAGGACAATGCGCTAAAGCTTTGAACTTTTACTTGCAGGTCTGTTCTTTTTCCTCGAACACTCACATTTGAGCGAAGGAAGATTTTAAAACTAAGACAATTGCGAAAATTTTCAAAGGCCCTTACCAACTGAGTGAGCTAGTTGGCACCCTATTCCTTCTCTATTATTGTTGAATTAGGGCGTGGTTTAGCGTTTTAGCTATAGAAGGAGAGTAACGAAAATGATTGGATGTGCTACTTTATAATTGACTTTCTAAGGAGTATGTTTTCATTATAAAAATAATTTTATTCTATGATATTAGTGTTTTTTCTGAATTTTCCTATTAATACCTTTATTATATCTGGGAAAAAATCTTACTTTTTGCCTCATGCTTTTTTTACATGAACCCTCTTGTTTATGACACATCAACATTTCCTCATTTTCTATATTATTCTGAAATACATGCTACTTGTGCATTATACTTCTCGATCTATACAGTAGACCAATATAATATTCAATTTTGCATAGCAACCCGAGCAATCCTTAGAGAATGATGGGGTGGAAGGTTCTGCAATGTTGTCACTCAGCATGACATCATGCCAAGGCTGCTCTTTTGCCCTCTCAACTCCATGCCTAATTCCAGCATCACATTTTGTTGTGCTGGAATTTTTGGTGGTGTTGGAAAAATTCCAGCATCATATTTTTTCAGCACCACTTAAATATCTAGTGCATAATGGTATATGACAATGTTGTTTCAGCACTTGGAGTGATCTTCTATCTTTCTAGGAGTAATCTTATATCCTTCTTTACAGCATACTTTGAAAATCTTTCTTAATATTATGTTCTATTGTATTAATCTATTGAATGATTGAGCTGTATACATATCTTAATTAGTAATTAATTTGTTTGTAAAATTAGGTTGCTAGTGGTGACATTGGTAGCGGTATTGGAAATTATGATTGAGTTGTATGCTAGATGTATCATGTCATATTGTTTATAAGCAGGTAATTATATATCATTCAAAAGGAGAGAAAATGGGGGAAAATGCAGTAAAGCATTTGTAGATGAAATTCAGGTGACATTGTATCCTGTTCTAAAATCTTGTTTTACTTTAATCAAGCATACTTATACATTTCAATTTGTTTATGCTATTTTGTAGGAAACTATTGATAAGAGACTATCGGGAGTGGACTCTAATACTTCACCTAATTCATCATAAGATTTGCATGGTAAAGAGGCAATTGATGGCGACAAAATTCATAAGAAAAAGGGACGGGGTCCATCAAAGTTGAAGTTAGCTAGTGGTCAACTAAAGCCCAAAGTGCTAGAGCATAATGAGTTTAGACAACCGATTGGGGATAATTCTGTGAAGTGCGCTTCTTTTTTAGGTTGCATGGTAAAGGAATTCGTGCCATATACATTAGATGGATGGAATGATGTAGACGAAGAAGTGAAGAATAGAATGTGGAGTTGTCTTCAGGTAATGTTTTGATTCACTGAATTTATTAAGTATGATTCTAAGTAAAAAAAAAGTAGACATAATTTTGTGATTTTTATGTATAGGTGAATTATAATGTTGAAGAGTGTGAAAAGAAAATAATATTTCAAAAGTTACTAAGTTGTGGCATGATAGAAAATCCAAATTGCAAATACTTGTACGAGAAGTTAATACTGGTCAAGTTGCTTCGTGAAATCTTAATCTTTTGAAGCCTAAATTTATGGATCAACAACAATGGGAATTGTTTGTAAAGAGGACATTATCACCTGAATTTCAAGTAAGTATTAATTACAAATTCTTATTTGTGATGAATTTTTTTATATTAAAAAAACTCTGACATTAATTCAGTTTCATTATTTCTTGGCTTTCTTTGAATTTTTTTTTAAGAGTTTGTATAGGGGACATGAATTCTCAGGTTGGAAACTATTGATAGTATTTTCTTTAACTAAATTTCGTGTGTTTTATTCTTAGCAAAAGAGTGCAAAATTCAGAACTATGAGGGAAAATCAAGACCATATTCACACTATGAGCCGAAGAGGTTATGCCCGTTTGGCTAGCTTGATGGTATGCATTATTATTGTTGTAGATACACTTATTAACTATATTATTTGTCCCTATCGATTTTTTTAAATATATTTATATATGTCTCATATTTAAGGGAAAAGCAAGTCCTGTAGATACACCAATTACAAGATCAAAAGTTTGGACTGAAGGTCACACGAAGACAAATGGACAGTCTATTAGTCAAGTGGTTGAAGAGAAAATAGTAATAAGACTATCTCTTGTTATTATTTCTAAAAGTGTTCATATCAATGACACCACTACCTAAATTTCTTATTCTACAAAAGTTTTATCTTGATATTTGCAGAAAAAATAGAAGAATGCCCATCTAAATCTTTAAACACAACTGACATTGCTGATGATGCAATTAGCCTTGTATTTGGCAAAGAATCTCGAGGTAGAGTGCGAGGAATGGGCTTTGGAGTTGTACCATCAAAGGTTGGAGCTTCTGTGCAACAAAATAGAACTGTTAAACAACTTGAAAATATAGTGCATAATCTTCAACAAGAAATGCAAGAAATGAGGCTCATGATTTTTCAAAATATGAGGCAACAAAATGAACATGAACAGGTTAGTAATTAAAAAAATATATTTTGGTTTAATTAATTCCATTTTTTATGTTCTTATTAGTGAAATTATATTATGATGACATTATTTGACCCAATTTGTTTGTAAAATTAGGTTGCTGGTTGTGGCATTGATAACAATATTAGGAATTATATTAGTGGCAGTAGTGATGTCAATGGTGCAACAAAGAGTGGCAATGGTACAACTCAGGTAACTATATTGACATAATGAATGTTGTGGTTTCTCTTATAAAATAGAATCTTTGTTTCTAATGCTTTATATTCTTGTGAACACTGAATGTTCTCACATTACATGTTTTAAAAGATATACAATGACAATCTACTATTAATGTGCTTATGTTATATAATAATTGTTGGACTTTCCGAGCCGCAAAAATCGCTTTTTGCGTTGCGGAAACCCCGGAAGTCCAGCCACGGATCCGTGCAAAGATGTATTAAAACTAAAACATGTATGTGTTTGTATAAAACCCTAGATCTACCTTAGATCTACATGTTAAGGACGTTACCCTCGATGCGACGCCCTTCGCAAATCCCGCTCGTCCAAAAGGTTCGCCGGAACTCGAGAGTGTCAAGTGTACACTCCTCTACAAGTATCCACACGGACAAATGGTGGAGAAAAACACCTTAGAGTGTGCTAGCACCCCTTGGACGTTCATGGCTAGATGAGGAAGAGAGAGCTTGAGGGAAGAGGAGAGGAAGAAGATGAAGTTACACCACTTAACTTCACATCACCAATAACCCACTATAAGGGGGTTACATGCATGAAAGTAACTCCAAGAGCCAATGACTCTTGGTCTCCCTCATGAGGTGGCACCCCATGATGTGTCAATGATGATGTGGAACATCATCATTGGCCGACCATGCCAAGTCATCATCATGACATGGCATTTGGTCAAGTCAAACTTGACCTTTCATCTTCCCTCTCAAGTCAAGTCAAACTTGACCTCTTATCTCCCATGGTTGATCAAATCCAACAATTTGATTCAAGTCAATTTAATTTAATGAATCTCTATTCATTTAATTTAAATTGATTTGATGAATCAAATCTCAATTAGACTCATTCAACACTTGAATCAACTTGAGTCTAACTCAATTAGTCTAATTTGGATTACTCTAAATCCAATTTGGTTCATCCCATGAACCTAATCCTCATGGTTCATCATATGAACCTAATCTCCATCTAATTACCCTTATGTGTGTGACCCTATAGGTTCTTGTAACGTTGGCAATGCCCCTAAACCGATTTAGGAACATAAGCAATGAGCGGTATCTAGCAACACATCATTGCTACCCAAGTTACAAGAATGTTGAGCTCCAACATCACCTTTGTGACTACTAATTATGACTCTCACAATATGTGACAATGTCTCTCTATCCTTGACATCTAGATCGACCAATCGAGGCATAGACCGTGTCATCCTCGGTACAATCTAAATCTTGAACTCCAAGTAGACTCACTCTAATCAAATGAGCTCAATATCTCATATTGACTCATTTGGGCATGGCCATGCACTTCGTGGTCTCACTCTATCAAGAATATCGATGTCACTCCCGTCATATAGGAGGGATAGATCCCATCTACATCACTCACATCCCTCCGCATAATTTGTTACATACCCAGTAATCGCCTTTATAGTCCACCCATTTACGGGTGACGTTTGACGAAGCCAAAGTATGCAACTCCTTATGTAGGGAACCATGGTGACTTCAAGTCTAAGGACTAATAGTCATACTAATAGCCACATGAGAAAGTATATGACACTCATATAACGATCCACGATACTTTCTCATGGTGGGTCATTCAGTATACATTCTCTAATGTATACTCATGTGTCAACTTGATATCTCATATCCATGACTTGTGAGATCAAGTCATCATGTTGACCTACATGCTAGTCTCTACGCATTAACATTGTCCCTGAATGTTAATACTTGACTAGGAATGATTAAGAGTAGTGTTCTCTATATCATCTCATTATCGATTCAACCAATCGATTGATATAGTTAAGAACCTACTACTCAAGGACATTATTATATTTAGTTATTTGGCACCAATACAAGTAAATATAATAACCATGCCTTTATAAATAGGAATATGATACAATAAAGTCCATACAACAATCATCACATGATTGTCTCTAGGGCTTTCACTAACAATAATGATCTTGCTAGTAGCTCTACAACATTTTAACTAGGGACAACTTGTGCTAGAGCTTTATATTCATCAAAATTCTACAAAATAACAGTTAGACGATTTTAGCATTATTCACTGCATGCAGAAAAGATCATCCTTAACCATGTTACGATGATATTACAACGATAAGAAATAATAGGTTTATCCTTCGTTTGAAAAAAAAATGTACTTGGGTTAAGGATGATTTTTTATCTTCTGATTATGCCATTTATTTCTGTTAATGTTTTACCGTTTATCTTTAGTGAATTTAGTGCATTTAGTAAATGAGTTTTTTTTTGTCTCTGTTTTACTTTCTTTTATTACTAGTATCATGTTTTGTTATAAAAATGTACTTAGTAATATTAACAATTTTTTATTGTTATACAGGCAAAACTGAAGAATGTGAGTTGTGGAGATATCTCTGCTAATACTTAATGTAAGTTGCTTCATTGGTCTATTGATGGTGTTGTTGCAGAAGGTCGGATTGCATCCACAGATCCAAAAGTAAAAGTGCATCATGTTCCTCTTGGTAGATCTTGTTGGAAAGTATGGATTGATAGAGTTTTCATGGAGAAGGTGGATCTAATTCGACCAAATGATGAAATGGTTTGTCTCGAGGATGCAATAGGGAGTACAGTCACTTGGTTATCTAAGTTTATAATTTTGTATGACTGATATAGATTTTATTGATTTTATCATATACTTTTTGTAGAAAAGAAATCATGTAAGTGAATTTATGTTACTAGTTTGGATTGCTTTATCTGACTAAGTGAATTATTGTTTTGTTTAAGTGTGGTGTTGATGAATATCTATGGTATTATAATTGTTTTAGTTTTGATTTTATAATAATGTGTATATGATATTAAAATTGTGTAGTATTTGTATGTGGTATGATAACTGTGTTGTATTATAATTATTTGAGTTTTGATTGTATAATTATTTTTATTTAGTATTATAATTGTGTGTAATGTAGCGCACAGTAGCGCACTGCGAATACACTTAATCGCAGCGCGCGGTTGCACGCTATGGATGCATTTAATTGCAGCGTGCAACTGCACGCTATTAATACAATTAACCATAGCGTGCAACTGCGCGCTGCGAATGTATTTAACTGCAGCGCGCAGCTGCGCGCTGTCGATGTGCATTCGCAGCGCGCGATGCACGCTGTGGATAGACTAATTGTACGTTGTGAATATGTTTAACCGCAGCGTGCAGTTGCTCGCTGCCAATACATTTAACTGCAGCGCGCAGCTGTGCGCTGCGAATGCATTTAACTACAGCGTGCAACTGCACGCTGTCAATGTCTTATAACTTTTAACAGCTTGGAACTGTGCAGCGTGCGATGCGCGCTGCGGATAGCATATTTGCGCGCTGCGAAAAGTCAAATTTGTTGTAGTGGGATAAACAAGTCATGGATGACTTGGAGAGATCTGATAAGTGCGAGACTGACGGAGGTGGCTAGAAGGCTTAGGTCTAGGCTAAGGGTGGTCTAGCAAGTATAGGGGAACCATACTTGGGTTAAAACCTCATGTTTGAGGTGTATCAGTCGACTAGTGTGAGTCAACTAGGGTTTGACTGCGGGAAGTGTCCTAGCAGTCGATTGCCAGAGGTGGGCAGTCGACTGATGGACCGAGCAGTCGACTGGTACTCGGTATTTCGAGCACAGAATGGTCTCCAGTCGAGCGATCGGCCTGACCACTCGACTGATTGAGTCACCAGTCGACTGATGGGTATGATCAGTTGACTGATGATGGATCCGTTGGATTTTTCCAGAGTGGATCATGTCATTGTGAGACAACGGCTACAAGGGTAGTCAACTGATGGTCCCGATCAGTCGACTGTTAGGCGAAAATCAGCCCAGGCAGCAACTTTAAAAAGAGCTCGTGAAGGGGGATTTGGCAATGATTTTCTTGGGTGAATTAGAGCGATTTACTGTTGCAAATCAGGGTCTTCAAGGCTAGTCCAAGGCAATCAAAGATCAAGCAACCAAAGTGCTCTTGTAAGGTATTTTTTTCTTTACTTGCATTGTATTTCATACTTGTATTAGCTTGTATCTTTCGTATTACTTAGTGTAATCATTGTAAGGGGGTTCTCCGCCTTCGACTTGTGTCGAGAAGGAGTATTTATTAGTGGTGTGTGATTGGCATCGCTAGAGCTCTTTAGAGCTCGATCCATGGAGTAGGAATCTTTCGGTTCCGAACCACGTTATATCCTTGCGTACTTGTGTTTGTCTTAGTTTTGTTAATGCAATTATTTCAATTTCCACTGCGCTAACGAGATTTGTAGACCAACATGAAACGAATTCATCATACAACGAAAACACGCTATTCACCCCCCCCCTAGCGGCCACTGAATCCTCAACAAAATCTCCTTCCCTCAACCCTTGTGTCAATGCTCCTACTATCATGTCAGGTTCTACAACAATAATTTCTCGTGTCGACTAAGTAAATCTCTTCACATATTGCCGAAGTGTTTCCTGTTCTTTCTGCTTAAGATTTAAAAAGACTCAATGGTTGAGGAAGATATTTCTTAGAACTAGAAAAATACTTTAAAAATAATGCTAAGAAATTTTTAAATGAAGCAATACTATGTGATTTTAAAGTATTAAACCATTGTTGTGCATGTCCGACTAGTGTAGTAAGGAATGTAACGCCCGTAAAATTTCTAGCAATTTTACAAGAATTTTTGGCTTTACGATAATGGGCTTTATGTGGGCCTTTTCAAAAATAAAAGAAAATAAGCCAAAAAGGGATGCAAGGCCTAGGAATTGAACCTCAAACCTCTAGAGATAGCCAAGCCCTATAGATGCACCCACTAACTAGAAGCCCAATATGATTTTATCATTAGAGGAATAGGGGAAATTATGGTTAAGTGTAAGGGAGATCAAGGGACTCTTCAAGTGAATAAATAGGGGGAATGAGGGGGCATGAGTTACACAATTCATTTTCTCCTCTTCTCTTCTTCTTCCTCACCGAATTCTAGAGCACCCTCTCCTTTCTTGACCGAAACTCATCCAAGCAAGAAGCAAGGGCTAGGTTTGGTTTTCCTTAGGACATCTTCCCACTAAAAGCAAAGCGAAGGATGTAAGTATCCCTCACCTGCATACGAGTAGCTTCGATTGATGTTTTGTACAAGAAGCCCATATGATATATTCGGCCAACATGGATTTTAGTGTTTTTGTTGAAGTCCTTTATCTTGTTTACATGCAAATAATGATGTGAGGAAGTAGAATGAATTAGGTTAAAAGTTAACCCTAGGAACCCCCATGAACCATTCGGCC
This sequence comes from Wurfbainia villosa, assembly GCA_025175895.1. Taxonomy (NCBI): domain Eukaryota; kingdom Viridiplantae; phylum Streptophyta; class Magnoliopsida; order Zingiberales; family Zingiberaceae; genus Wurfbainia; species Wurfbainia villosa. The sequence continues at coordinate 112,165,642 of CM045995.1, read as the reverse complement.
AACTTGGATTTTTGGTATTTTATTGGAGTTCTATATCTTGTTTTACATGTAAATGATGATGTTAGGATGTAGAATGAATTAGGTTAAAAGTTAACCCTAAACACCTCTATGAACCATTCGGCCATCATGTATTTTTGGTGATTAATTGAAGTTCTATACTATGTATGATATGCATATGGTGATGTTAGTATGTTAGAGGGATTAGTTTAAAAGTCTAACCCTAAAAGCCCATATGGACCATTCGCCACCTGGTTTTTATGTTTCAATGAAGTTTTATACAATGTTTTATATGCATATGAAGTTATTAGTATGTTAATTGGACTAGGATTAAAAGACTAACCCTAAGAACCCCTTGAACCATTCGGCCACCTCTCTATTTTGATGACTCCATGAAGATTTAATCCATGTTTTATATGCATATGAATTTGATAGTATGTTAATTGGATTAGGTTAAAAGACTAGCCCTAAAAACCTACAAGGACCATTCGGCCACCCCTCTTGTATGGATGCTCCAATGAAGTTTTATTCCATGTTTATATGCATATGATGTTGTTAGTATGTTAATTGAATTAGGTTAAAAGACTAGCCCTAAAAACCTACATGAACCATTCGGCCAACCATTGTCCTTTAACATGCCCTAGGTTAGGTTAACATGTGTTTTATGTTGGGTGAATCCATGTTGACTTGTGATATTAAATGATGCTAGATGAAGATAACATGCTTTAGGTTAGTGGTTACTTATTCTTGATGTTTATGCCTATGCCATGCCCTATATGTATGTGATATTTAATATATGTTATGAAATGAAATATGATATGATTATGAAATGAAAAATGATATGTTCATGAAATGAATATGATATGAATATGAAATGAAGTATGATGTGTTTATGAAATGAAACATGATATGTTCATGAAGTGAAATATGACATGTTATGAAATGAAGTATGATGTGTTTATGAAATGAAAGATGATATGTTCATGAAGTGAAATATGATATGTTATGAAATGAAGTATGCTATGTTTGCAAAATGAAATAAGCTATGTTATAATAAAAGCATATAAGTATTTTACCTTCTGCATGGCTTGTACCAAGACCTTAACAAGGTCCAAAGGGATGGGCTCCTAAGATGCCCTAGGTCGATGGAGTAAGACTCGGGCCTAAGATGGGCCTCTATGTATGATTGCCCCTAGGTCGACGGACTAAGATCGGGCCTAGTACAGGATGGGCTCCAAGATGCCCTAGGTCGATGGAGTAAGACTCGGGCCTAGGATGGGCTTCTACGCTATGACGATTGCCCTAGGTCAAAGGACTAAGATCGGGCCTAGTAACCTAGTAGGTTCGAGACTTGCTACCTCGGGTCTATTTAGGGATGCACGCTATGATAATGAAGAAGTGGTACAATGTCGGGCCCAAATATGTTGAGATTTATGTTACGTACCTATAATATATGTTTTCAAAAAGCATCCTGCATATGTTTACATGATTTGATTGTTAGGTTCACATGCTATGTTGATATGTCATATATATATGTTGCATGTTATGTTTGATATGTCATGATTATGCTGCTGTGTTACATGTGATGTATGCTATTTTGATATGTCATATATATATGTTGCATGTTATGTTTGATATGTCATGTTTATGCTGCTATGTTACATGCGATGTATGCTATGTTGATATGTCATATATATATGTTGCATGTTATGTTTGATATGTCATGTTTATGCGGCTATGTTACATGTGATGTATTTTATGTTTGATATGTCATATATAGGTTGTATGTTATGTTGATATGACATGTATATGTTGCTATGTTACATATGTTGTATGTTATGTTTGATTAAGTCATATATTTACATGATATGCTGCTATGATATGTATGTTACATGTTATGTTACTTATGTTACTTATGCTACATGTTAAGTTGCTTACGCCATGTATGTTACATGTTATGTTGCTTATATGTTATGAATGTTACATGCCATGATTAATGTCGATGTACGGTTTTTGTGAGTAGGACAGGATCTTACTAAGCCTATGTGCTTATAGTTTATCTTTCCCTCGTACTGCAGATAAGGGTAAGGGATGGATAAACTAAAGGGAGCAGCAGGAGGAGCCAAATGTGTGTGGTAGTGGCATGGTGGAGAAGATCCGTTATGTCCTTTTATATATGTTTCCCTATGATGATGATGTTTATGGATGTCCTTATTATGTCCCCTTATGATGATGATGTTTATGGACTAGAACTAAGCACTAAGTACCTATGAAATAATGATGCATGCTCTATGTTAAGAAGAAGTATCTATATATGTTATGATGCATGCTCTATGTTAAGAAGAAGTATCTATATATGTTATGATGCATGCTCTATGTTAAGAAGAAGTATCTATATACGTCAATGCATGTTTATGTTTAAAAGAAAAGAAAAAAAAAATGTATCCAAAGTCTTCCGCTGTAAGTAGTAAGAAGTGAGTCGCGTCACGCTACCGCCTCGGACTTCGGTCCAAAAAGGGCGTGTGAGGTTGGTATCAGAGCGGATCTGCCCTTCCACTACACACACATCAAGCTTCAAATCCTGCCGCTCCAAGTAAGAATTCTATGTCTACTCTAATTTAGCTTACTTTGTTCATGTATGATATGAAATGCCTTTAGCTTAAATATGCATGAATTCATGTAGGATAATCTTATGCTAGCCTAGCCTTAATTTAAGTAATGCATGAATATACAAATGATAACTTTATGCTGGCTTTAGTCTAATTATGCGTAGAAAAATGAACGAAAACTTATACTAGCTTTACTTTAATATATGAAGATAAACATGTCCGAAGACATGAGTAGAGCTGATGAGATAGCACCCCCGCATGACCTTACACACGTAGTCACAGAACTCCAGCGACAAATCACAGAACAACAACAAGTAATAAATACCCTAATGAATCAGCAAGGAAACCCTACTGCCCCACCAGCGGGTCCCGGCCCGATGGTTCGACAGGAAGCTTACCTGATCCAGTGGCAGAGACTGAAGCCGGAAAATTTCTCTGGTACTGGTGAGCCATGGGATGCCCAGGCCTGGTTCAAGACGGTGGAAAGCATCGTGGATGCACTGGGTTTCTGGCACACATAGTTGATACAAGTCAAGCTGAGGATCAGAAGCTAGAAGATGTCAGAGTTGTATGCAACTACCCAGAGGTATTCCCAGATGAACTACCAGGGTTAGCCCCAGATAGAGAAGTTGAATTTGAGATCGAGTTGATTCCTGGTACTAACCCGATCTCTAAAGCACCTTACCGTATGGCGCCAGCTGAATTAAAGGAACTTCAGGGACAACTACAGGAGTTACTCGACAAGGGACTTATTCACCCAAGTCGCTCTCCATGGGGAGCTCCAGTGCTGTTGGTGAAGAAGAAAGATGGGTCTGTGCGAATGTGCATAGACTACCGAGCGCTAAATAATGTGACGATCAAGAACCGGTACCCTTTGCCCCGGATTGACGACCTGTTCGACCAACTAAAGGGTGCCACCGTCTTCTCTAAGATCGACCTGAGGTCCAGCTATCATCAAGTAAAAATGAAATCAGATGTTATACCAAAGACGGCCTTCCGGACCAGATACGGACATTACGAGTTCGTAGTTATGCCCTTCGGAGTGACGAATGCACCTGCTCTGTTCATGGATTTAATGAACCAGGTATTCTCAGCATTCCTCGACAAGTTTGTGATCATCTTCATCGACAACATACTGATATATTCAAGAACCCCCGAGGAGCACGCAGAACACTTGAATGTGGTATTGCAGATTCTTCGGGAAAAACAGCTATTCGCAAAGTTCTCCAAATGCGAGTTCTGGCTCGAACAAGTATCATTTTTGGGTCACGTGATATCCAAGCACGGAGTGATGGTAGATCCAATAAAGATTGAAGCCGTGAGTAACTGGAACCGACCAAAGAATGCCAGCGAGGTCAGAAGCTTTCTTGGGCTAGCAAGCTACTACCGGAAGTTTGTAGAGAACTTCTCTAGGATTGTCGCCCCTATGACAGTCCTCACCAGAAAGAACAAGAAATATGAGTGGGCGGGCGCTGCGAAGGAGTTTCCTGAGAGGTGAAAAGGAGACTGACGGCCTCAATCCTTTCTCTTTCGGACAGTAATGAAGGCTTCGACATGTACAGTGACACTTCCAAGTTGGGACTCGGAGCTGTGCTCATGCAGAATGGAAAGGTCATTGCCTACGCCTCTAGGCAACTCAAGGAACACGAAAGGAATTATCCCACCCATGATTTAGAGCTAGCGGTCATGGTCTTTGCTCTCAAAACATGGAGGCATTATCTATACGGAGCTCAGTGTAGGATTTATACAGGCCACCAGAGTCTGAAATATTTCTTCACACAGAAGGACCTGAACATGAGACAACACAGATGACTCGAGCTCGTCAAGGATTATGACTGCAAGATTCTCTACCATCCGGGGAAAGCAAACAAGGTGGCTGATGCACTCAGCAGGAAGTCCTGCACCACCTTGATGTCTCTAGAAGTGTTATCTCGTCCCTTAGAAAAAGAGATTATGCGTTACGGGGTTGAAATCATTTCCGGACAGCTCTCGACCATGACGATAGAACCGACGATGTTCGATGATATACTGGAAAAGCAAGCCCGTGACCCAAGCCTTCAGAGGATCAAGCAAGAGGTCTTAGAAGGAAAGGACGACGGGTTTCGGATCTCTGATAGTGGAGTACTCTACCTCAGGGATCGCTTGTGTATTCCCGACGATCAAGAATTATGGAAGGAGATATTTGAGGAAGCTCACAGAACTCCTTATGCGATGCATCCTGGAACCACCAAGATGTACCAAGACCTGAAAAGAAAGTTCTGGTGGTTCGGAATGAAAAGAGATGTGGCTCAGTATGTCAGTACCTGCCTGACCTGCCAGAGGGTTAAGGCAGAACACCAGAGACTCAAGCTTGGACTTTCCATAACATACACCCTTGGACTTACGTGGACAAGACTACATGCACCCTTGGACTTTCTAAATGCCAAGACTCAAGCTTGGACTTTCCCTTGCCAACCCATATTGGACTTTCCATGCCAAGTACTCAAGACTTGGACTTTCCATAACATGGTCAACCCTAGTCAACCATTAAAATCCCTTCGAGTCAAACTCGAGTCTAGTCAATCATGACCCAGGTTGATTGTGCCAACAATCTCCCCCAAACATGTAGGGATGTATACTGAAAAGTCTATCTTTTCTATGAACATCTTTATTTTTGAAATAAGAATCACATGATCATTGTTTGCATATTGTCTAATACGTTACATTGTAGATAACATGGTGGGTGGTGTCACATGGGAGATCATGTTATCGGCTCCTTGTAAAGTATAAGTAAAGGCTCACAACCGAGATGACTTTGGACAAACCATTGGAATGGTTGTAGTGTGATTTGGTATTGGTTTGTCTTGACTATAGAATCACACTAGTGCACTTTGTGTGTATTGAGCAGGACCGACTTAGAGGTGATTCGATTTATTACTGACTACATAATCGAATCGGACCTCAGATATTATTTAATATATGCTCTTAATCCTGATATAATAACGGGCACATATACTTAGTACTCATCTCTTTGATTTACCAATGGGCGAGATTTATGGATTAAATCGATAGGCTCGTTAAGTTGAGAGATGATATTATTTTTATGGTGTGTCGTTGATTATAGGAGGAAACCGTGTCCTATATATTAGGATGATGATGTCCCCTTGAGGAGCTCATAAGATTCATCATGTAAACCCGACAGGTGGACTTGGTCCGACATGATGAAAAGGTTGAGTGGTACTACTCAAGGAGTTAGATGTTGATTAATTAATGGTCAGTAAATTAATTAATCAATGGACATTCGATATCTTAAACACGGGGGGAAATGTACAAATAATATATGGAGCCCATATTATCATATGGGGTTGGTGAGGTAGATCAATGATGAACCTTTAGTGAATTGGATCATCATTAGTGGATCGGACTTTATGTGGGCTTGATCCATGGGTGGCCAAGACCCAACTCCTCCTCATGGTCCCTAATGTAGCCTATTAACACCTCATGATGCTTAGATCCAATGGATAGAAACAAAACTCTAGATCTATAGGTAGAGATTAAATCTCTAGATCCGACGGTTGAGATTAAATCTCTAGATTCGATGGTTGAGATTAAATCCCTAGAACCAATGGTGGAGATTAATCCAAGGCATAAACCCAACTCTATAAATAAGGCTTATAGGCTTGGACGACAACTTGATGGATGAGGGGATTAGGGTTTGTCCCTTGGGCGGCAACCAATCCTAATTAGATTAGAATTGGGAGTGGTGGCTAGGGTTAGGGTTTTGGGGATTAGAGTGGGCGGCAACTCAAGGAGGTGTTCCTACTTCTTCCAAAGGTTGGACAGCCTCTATTCTTCTCCTCTCTACCTTGGCATGAGCTCATCCTATTATTCTTCCCCTCTTCCATGGCCGACAATAAGGAAAGCTAGGATTAGGGTTTGGAAGCTTAGGGTTTAGGAGGCTTGGGTGGCACCAAATAAGGAAGTAGTTTGGTTTCTTATTCCTATCCTTTGGTGGTCGGCGCCCACTGTAGGGATGTATACTGAAAAGTCTATCTTTTGTATGAACATCTTTATTTTTGAAATAAGAATCACATGATCATTGTTTGCATATTTTTATGGTTATGCAATATTGTCTAATACTTTTCATTGTAGATAACATGGTGTGTGGTGTCACACGGGAGATCATGTTATCGGTCCCTTGAAAAGTATAAGTAAAGGCTCACAACCAAGATGGCTTTAGACAAACCATCGGAATGGTTGTAGTGTGATTTGGTATTGGTTTGTCTTGACCATAGAATCACACTAGTGCACTTTGAGTGTATTGAGCAGGATCGACTTAGAGGTGATTCGATTTATTGCTGACTACATAATCGAATCGGACCTCAGATATTATTTACTACATGCTCTTAATCCCGATATAATAACGGGCACATATACTTAGTAGTCATCTCTTTGATTTACCAATGGGTGAGATTTATAGATTAAATCGATAGGCTCGGTAAGTTGGGAGATGATATTATTTATATGGTGTGCCGTTGATTATAGGAGGAAACCGTGTCCTATATATTAGGATGATGATGTCCCCTTGAGGAGCTCATAAGGTTCATCATATAAACCCTGCAGGTGGACTTGGTCCGGCATGATGGAAAGGTTGAGTGATAATACTCAAGGAGTTAGATGTTGATTAATTAATGGTCAGTAAATTAATTAATCGATGGACATTCGAGATCTTAAACACGGGGAGAAAATGTACAAATAATATATGGAGCCCATATTATCATATGGGGGTTGGTGAGGTAGATCAATGATGAACCTTTAGTGGATTGGATCATCATTAGTGGATCGGACTTTATGTGGGCTTGATCCATGGGTGGCCAAGACCCAACTCCTCCTCATGGTCCCTAATGTAGCCTATTAACACCTCATGATGCTTAGATCCAATGGATAGAAACAAAAGTCTAAGATCCATTGGTAGAGATTAAATCTCTAAGATCCGACGGTTGAGATTAAATCTCTAGATCTGACGGTTGAGATTAAATCCCTAGAACCAATGAAGGAGATTAATTCATGACTTATCCCTAACTCTATAAAAGGGTTTCAAGGGGTTGGCATGAACATGAATTGAGAGATCAAGGCTTGGGCGGCAAGAGAAGGGCAATTCTAGTTGAGATAGGATTAGGATTAGGGTTAGGGTTTGGAGGCTAGGGAGGCACCAAATAAGGCAAGTTTTCCTTTCTTCTTCCTTGTCTTGTGGCCAATGTCCAGCAGGTTTCCTTCCCTTCCCAGCCCTTGGCCGGTGCCCAAAATGCTTCCTTCCCCTTCTCCTTAGGTGATGGAAATAAGATATAGGGTCTCCCTTGGTGTCTTGGTAGTTTTCCACCATCTTCTCCTTCATCTAGTTGGCCGGCGACAAAGAAAGCTTTGGTTCCTTGTTGGTTGTTTCTAGTGAGGAGAAAAACTTTGTTTCTCTTCTTCCTCTTGCTTGGGAAAAGCAATGAAGGAAGATTTGCGATCTTGACTTTTGGTGGATCGTCGCCCACACGACGTCCAAAAGGAGGAAGGTCATACATTAGAAGACCGAGAGGTATACCTATTATACTTTCTTCTTTTGTTTGTTTCTTGTTTTTTTTTCAAATATAAGCATGTTATATTTCTTTAAATGGCTAAATAATACTTGGATCACGAGCATAAACACAAAAACCGGCAATCCGGACATTGTCTATTCTGTGGCTACTCGTAGAATAGAGGTTGGTCGCTTGAACAACTTGTTTGTTCAAGTGACCTCTCTAAACGAATAGCACGACGATGGCTTTGTAGTTTGGGCAATCCCTTTTGTCTAGGATTAATTTTTTTTTAATCCGGGGACATCGATGGGATCGCCATGAACAAACGACCGAGGTGTAGTGGGAAGCGATGTTTCCCATCACAGACTCGATAAGCAAAACCCTTCAATTGGTATCAGAGCCAAGGTTTCCGGTTTTGTGTGTTTAGGATTCGGTTAATTTTTTTGCACTTTTCATATATTATATGTGCCGGATAATAGTAGGATATGCGTAGTTTAACTCTTTGGTTGCAGGCATAAGATCGGACTATTATGGCCATATGTGTGTAAATATTTATTTTGTTGAATCCTCGGGGTTGACAAGACTAGTATTTAGTTTTTGTAAATTAAATACGACATTGTTTAGCTGCTCTTTATTTTATTTTACTTTCGATCTAGATTTCATGTACACTCCCTCGTGGAGTATAGGATCGATGGATGTAAATTAAAATAGGTTTTAGTCTCGGCTCGGATCTCTGGATGGATCGTACATGGCGTAGGAGGAGCGAACGAGATGGCGATGCGACGGGAGACATATTGAAGACAAAAGCCATAATAGTTGGAAAATTTTTATTTTTCATATTTATTGCTTTTTGTTTGATATGCATGTCGTAGGCTAGGAAAATTCCTCAATTTCAAATTACTAAGTGGGAGAGGGAAATTTTAAATTTCCCACGGCCTCCATTACAATTTGACAAGTGATGCAAACAAACTTGCGCGTTGGCTCTGAGTGCCTTCCTCCCCATCGGATGGGTTTGTTTGCGGATCACAAGGTCGAATATGGTTATAGGAAATTATTAAGGAGCGTGTGTACTTGCCCATTGTAAGGCACATAACCCGAGATAATTACCTTAGTACCGAGTAATGGTGAACACTTAGATACAAATATAAGTATCCTCCCCTTCGGAGTCACTGCTTTTATTTGTAGGGCCGAAGAGAAACCAACTATTAATTTTACTTGTCATAAAGTTAGGTTGGCAATATAGTAAAATTAATGGGTAAAACCTCCTCTTACAAATATAGAATTCGTATACGTCCACACTATCGTGGCATACGATATTCTCGGTGTTTAGAGGTGTTGGTTGATTTTAAAATTTTATTGTTTGAGGAATCAATAATTTTTTTGAAATCTAATGTTTTGATTTATGTGATTCTTAGGTTTTCTTTCAAAATGACTTTCAACCCACTTGCTGTGATACTGAAAGAGAACAAGCTTACTGGACCAAACTATGTAGATTGGAAGAGGAATCTGGATATTGTTTTGACTGCTGAGGAATACAAATATGTACTCCTCGAAGTGTGCCCTCCCAAGCCTGCAGATGATTCTGGGGAAAAAGAGATAGAGAGCTATAGGAAGTGAATCAAGGCCGATGAGATGGCGCGGTGTTACATTTTGGCATCTATGTCAAATGTACTCCAACATCAGCATCAAGCCATGCCCACTGCCTATGATATGATGCTCAATCTCAAGGAGCTTTTTGGACACCAGAATCGGGCTGCGAGGCAAGAGGCCATGAGAAACTTGATGACGACCACCATGGTCGAGGGAACACCCATAAGGGATCATGTTCTCAAGATGATGGCTCATTTGAATGATCTGGAGGTCCTAGGAGCTGAGATCAATGGGGAAACCTAGGTCGATATCATACTCCAGTCTCTACCTAGGAGTTTTAAGCAGTTTTGCCTCAACTACAACATGAACAAGAGGTTGTATTCGCTAGCGGAACTTCTGACAGAACTCCAGGCGGCAGAGGGACTATTTCGTCAGAGTGCTCAGGCGCATGCCGTGGTGACCCAGAAGGTTTCTACTTCTAAGCCGAAAGGCAAGAAGAAGAAGAAACAAACCGGGGCGAAGGCGGTGGGAGGTACTCAGGGAGGAGTGAAGAAGTCGAAAGGCAAGTGCTTCACTTGTAAGCAGACTGGACACTGGAAGAAGGACTGCCCCAACCGCAAGAACAAAGGTATATCTTTTGGTCTAGTCATTGAAACATGTTTAGCGGTGTTATCTACCGGCACCTGGTGTGTAGATACGGGAGCCACTGATCATGTCTGCAATACTTTGCAGGGGTTCTAGGAAACCAGACGACTGGCTGAGGGGGAGATTACCGTATACTTGGGTGATGCCACGAAGGTGGCGGCTGTTGCAGTGGGAGACGTTCACTTATCTTTTGAGAAAAATAAACTTTTGGTTCTTAAGAATTGCCTTTATGTAGCCTTGTTTAGAAAGAATTTAATTTCAGTTTCTAAATTGTTTATGGAAGGATATTCTATTTCTTTTAATAACAAAGTTGTTATAAGAAGGAATAGGGACATTATCTGTTCGGGTGCATTGATAGGAAATTTGTACACACTTGAACCAAAACTTCCCACGATGCAAATTGAAGTTAATAACTCATCTTCTAATTCCAATAAGAGAAAAGAACCTTCGAAGATGAACCAAACATATCTTTGGCATCTTAGGCTTGGTCACATTAACCTAAGCAGAATTTAAAGGTTGATAGCTGATGGGCCTTTAGGTTCATTAGTGGTGGAGGATCTCCCAACCTGTGAACCTTGCTTGGAAGGTAAGATGACCAAGAGGCCTTTTAAGGCCAAGGTGTATAGAGCTAAAGATGTGTTAGAATTGGTTCATTCTGATTTGTGTGGTCTTATGTCTATCCAGGCTAGAGGTGGTTTCGAGTATTTCGTCTCTTTTATAGATGATTACTCGAGATATGGATACATTTACCTGATGCGCCGCAAGTCTGAATGCTTTGACAAGTTCAAAGAATTCAAGGCTGATGTGGAGAAACGTCAAGGTAAAAGTATCAAGACACTACGATCTGATCGTGGTGGTGAGTACCTCTTGGGAGAGTTTAGGAACTACTTATCAGAGGCTGGGATTCAATCCCAATTGACTGTACCTGGCACACCCCAGCAGAACAGTGTAGTAGAGCGAAGGAATAAGACTCTTATGGAGATGGTTAGATCGATGATGAGTTATTCTGACTTGCCAGATTTGTTCTGGGGATATGCTCTAGATACAGCAGTGTACATTCTGAACTTGGTTCCATCTAAATCAGTGCCTTCTACTCCCACAGAGTTGTGGACTGGGCGAAAGCCTAGTCTAAGACATATTCGGATATGGGAGTCGGCACATGTCTTTGAAGCGGATCTTTGGTAAGTTGGAACCTCGTGCAGTGTGCATGTTAGTTGGCTATCGAGAGCGAAGGGTGGATTGTTTTATAGTCCTAGAGATCGGAGGGTGATCGTTAGTATGAGCTTGATTTCTAGAGGAAGACTATGTGATGAGCCACAAGCCCAAGAGTAAAATTGTTTGGAGGAGTTAAAGGGAAGTCACTTCTTTAGTACCAGTGAGAGGATATACCACATGTCAGCACTTGCGTGTCACGGAGGATACATAGGTGATACCTCATCGTAGTGGGAGGGTTGTGAGATACTGATAGATTCATGTTCTTGGGAGAATCTTACGATTTGGTCCTGGCGAACATGAACTGATCCACTGGACATATGTGAGGCAATCCAAGATAAAGATCACGTTATCTTGGAAGTGCAATGAATCTTTGAGATTGAATCTATGGATTCAAATCAGTGCAGGAGCTAGTAGAACCACCCGATGGTGTAAAAACCATTGGATGCAAGTGGATCTACAAGAGAAAGAGAGGAATAGATGGGAAGGTTGAGACCTTCAAAGCAAGGCTTGTTGCAAAGGGGTATACTCAGAAAGAGGGTATCGATTATGAGGAGACCTTTTCGCCGGTAGCCATGTTTAAATCTATCCGGATTCTCTTATGCATAACAGCTCATATGGATTATGAGGTGTGGCAGATGGATGTCAAGACAACTTTCCTTAATGGAAGTCTTGAGGAAACCATCTATATGAAGCAACCAGAGGGATTCATTGCTAAAAGCAAAGAGCATCTTGTGTGTAAGCTTAATCGGTCCATTTATGGATTGAAGCAAGCTTCGAGATCTTGGAACATCCGCTTTGATGAGGTAATCCAATCTTATGGATTTATTCAAGTCCGGATGAGTCTTGTGTATACAAGAGATGTGATGGAAACGTAGTGATATTTCTTGTACTATATGTAGATGACATTTTGTTGATTGGCAACAATATCAAGGTGTTATCGGACGTAAGGGTATGGTTGTCCAAACAGTTTGATATGAAGGACTTGGGAGAAGTGGGACACATCCTTGGGATCAAGGTTATAAGGGATCGCAAGAAAAGATGTTGTGCTTATCCCAAGCTTCATACATAGACATGATTATGGAGCGTTTTAGCATGCAAAACTCCAAGAAGGGTTTTCTACCTTTCAGGCATGGAGTTCCTTTATCTAAGGAGATGTGTCCTAGATCATCTGAGGAGATAGAGGAGATGAAGGCGGTTCCTTACGCTTCGACAGTAGGAAGCCTCATGTATGCGATGCTCTGTACGAGACCAGATGTCTGCTTTGCCGTGGGCATGGTCAACAAATATCAGAGTAATCCAGGACAGGGACATTGGACTGTGTTAAAGCATATATTTAAGTACCTGAGAAGGACTAGGGATTATGTGCTGGTTTACCGGGCAGACCAATTACTCCCTGTGGGTTACACGAATTCCGACTTCTAATATGATAGGGATAACAGTAAGTCTACCTCAGTTTTGTGTTTACTTTGGGAGGTGGAGCCATTGTATGGAGGAGTGTCAAGCAGAAGTGCGTGGCGGACTCCACCATGGAAGCTGAGTATGTGGCGGCCTCTGAGGCGGCCAAAGAAGCTGTGTGGCTCAGGAACTTCCTGATGGACTTGGATGTGATTTCTGGTTTGCCCAGAACTATAACAATTTATTGTGATAATAGTGGTGCAGTTGCAAACTCGAAGGAACCACGAGCCCATAAGGCTAGTAAACACATAGAGCGCAAGTACCACCTGATACGAGAGATCGTAAAGAGAGGAGAAGTTGTTGTGGCTAAGATTGCATCGGAGGATAACCCAGCAGATCCTTTCACTAAGGCCCTTCCGACGAGAGCTTTTGATAGGCATGTGGAGGGAATGGGGATCAGATGTATGACAGTTTAAGGACAACATAGTCTTTTAGTATAAGTGGGAGATTGTAGGGATGTATACTGAAAAGTCTATCTTTTGTATGAACATCTTTATTTTTGAAATAAGAATCACATGATCATTGTTTGCATATTTTTATAGTTATGCAATATTGTCTAATACTTTTCATTGTAGATAACATGGTGTGTGGTGTCACACGGGAGACCATGTTATCGTCCCCTTGAAAAGTATAAGTAAAGGCTCACAACCGAGATGACTTTGGACAAACCATTGGAATGGTTGTAGTGTGATTTGGTATTGGTTTGTCTTGACCATAGAATCACACTAGTGCACTTTGTGTGTATTGAGTAGGACCGACTTAGAGGTGATTCGATTTATTGCTGACTACATAATCAAATCGGACCTCAGATGTCATTTAGTACATGCTCTTAATCCCGATATAATAACAGGCACATATACTTAGTACTCATCTCTTTGATTTACCAATGGGCGAGATTTATAGATTAAATCGATAGGCTCGGTAAGTTGGGAGATGATATTATTTATATGGTGTGCCGTTGATTATAGGAGGAAACCGTATCTTATATATTAGGATGATGATGTCCCCTTGAGGAGCTCATAAGGTTCATCATGTAAACCCTGCAGGTGGACTTGGTCCGGCATGATGAAAAGGTTGAGTGGTACTACTCAAGGAGTTAGATGTTGATTAATTAATGGTCAGTAAATTAATTAATTGATGGACATTCGAGATCTTAAACACGGGGAGAAAATGTACAAATAATATATAGAGCCCATATTATCATATGGGGGTTGGTGAGGTAGATCAATGATGAACCTTTAGTGGATTGGATCATCATTAGTGGATCGGACTTTATGTGGGCTTGATCCATGGGTGGCCAAGACCCAACTCCTCCTCATGGTCCCTAATGTAGCCTATTAACACCTCATGATGCTTAGATCCAATGGATAGAAACAAAAGTCTATGATCCATTGGTAGAGATTAAATCTCTAAGATCCGATAGTTGAGATTAAATCTCTAGATCCGACGGTTGAGATTAAATCCCTAGAACCAATGGAGGAGATTAATTCATGACTTATCCCTAACTCTATAAAAGCGTTTCAAGGGATTGGCGTGAACATGAATTGAGAGATCAAGGCTTGGGCGGCAAGAGAAGGGCAATCCTAGTTGAGATAGGATTAGGATTAGGGTTAGGGTTTGGAGGCTAGGGCAGCACCAAATAAGGCAAGTTTTCCTTTCTTCTTCCTTGTCTTGTGGCCAACGTCCAGCAGGTTTCCTTCCCTTCCCAGCCCTTGGCCGGCGCCCAAAAAGCTTCCTTCTCCTTCTCCTTAGGTGGTTGAAACAAGATATAGGGTCTCCCTTGGTGTCTTGGTAGTTTTCCACCATCTTCTCCTTCATCTAGTTGGCCGGCGGCAAGGAAAGCTTTGGTTCCTTGTTGGTTGTTTCTAGTGAGGAGAAAAACTTTGTTTCTCTTCTTCCTCTTGCTTGGGAAAAGCAAGGAAGGAAGATTTGTGATCTTGGAGCTTCGACTTTTGGTGGATCGTCGCCCACACGACGTCCAAAAGGAGGAAGGTCATACATTAGAAGACCGAGAGGTATACCTATTATAATTTCTTCTTTTGTTTGTTGCTTGTTTTTTTTTCAAATATAAGCATGTTATATTTCTGTAAATGGCTAAATAATACTTGGATCCCAAGCATAAACACAAAAATCGGCGATCCGGATATCGTCTATTCCGCGGCTACTCGTAGAATAGAGGTTGGTCGCTTGAACAACTTGTTTGTTCAAGTGACCTCTCTAAACGAATAGCACGATGATGTCTTTGTCATTTGGGCAATCCCTTTTGTCTAGGATTAATTTTTTTTTAATCCGGGGACATCGATGGGATCGCCATGAACAAACAACCGAGGTGTAGTGGGGAGTGAAGTTTCCCCTCACGGACTCAATAAGCAAAACCCTTCACCCACAGCCCTATCCCAGCCCTTGGATGGCATCCAAAGACCCCTTCTCCTTCTCCTTAGGTGGTGGAAACAAGATATAGGGTTTTACCTTGGTGTCTTGGCCGGTTTCCACCATTATCTTCTTCTCCTTGTTGGCCGGCGGCAAGCATTTCTTTTGTTGCTTGTTGGTTGGCTATAGGAAGGAGATGAGCCTTATTTCTATTCTTCCTCTTGCTTTGTATGAGCAAGGAAGGAAGATTTGTGATCTAGGAGCTTCGACTTTTGGTAGAGCGTCGCCCACACGATGTCCGAAAGGAGGAAGGACATACATTAGAAGATCGAGAGGTATATTGATTCTCTAATTTTTATATGTTACATGTTTCTATTTGTTTTTCATTTATGAGCATGATATAAATCTGTATATGGCTAAATAATACTTTGATCCCGAGTATAAACACAAAAACCGGTGATCCGGACATCGTCTATTCCACAGCTACTCGCAGAATAGAGGATGGTCGCTTGAACAACTAGTTTGTTCAAGTGACCTCTCTAAACGAATAGCACGACGATGACTTGGTGGTTTGGGCAATCCCTTTTGTCTAGGATTATTTTTTTTTAATCCGGGGACGTCGAAGGGATCGCCATGGACAAGTTACCGAGGTGAAGTGGGAAGCGAAGTTTCCCCTCACAGACTCGATAAGCAAAACCCTTCAATTGATATCAGAGCTTCCGGGCAAAACCTTCACTTGGTATCAGAGCCAAGGTTTCCGGTTTTGTGTGTTTAGGATTTGGTTAATTTTTATGCACTTTTTCATATATTATATGTGCCGGATAATAGTAGGATATGCGTAGTTTAACTCTTTGGTTGCAGGCATAAGATCCGACTATTATGGCCATATGTGTGTATGTGATTGTATGTGTGTAAATATTTATTTTGTTGAATCCTCAGGGTTGACGAGGCTAGTATTTAGTTTTTGTAAATTAAATACGGCATTGTTTAGCCACTCTTTATT
The DNA here is from genome assembly GCA_025175895.1 of Wurfbainia villosa. Classification (NCBI taxonomy): domain Eukaryota; kingdom Viridiplantae; phylum Streptophyta; class Magnoliopsida; order Zingiberales; family Zingiberaceae; genus Wurfbainia; species Wurfbainia villosa. The sequence continues at coordinate 112,149,215 of CM045995.1, read as the reverse complement.
TTATTTTACTTTCGATCTAGATTTCATGTACACTTTCTCGTGGAGTATAGGATCGATGGATGTAAATTAAAATAGATTTTAGTCTCGGCTCGGATCTCCGGATGGCTTGTACATGACATTGGAGGAGCGGACGAGATGGCGATGCGACGGGAGTCATATTGAAGACAAAAGCCATAATAGCTGGAAAATAATTTATTTTTCATATTTATTGCTTTTTGTGTGATATGCATGTCGTAGGCTAGGAAAATTCCTCAATTTCAAATTACTAAGTGGGAGAGGGAATTTTTTAAATTCCCACGGCCTCCATTACGATTTGACATGTGATACAAACAAACTTGCGCGTCGGCTCTGAGTGCCTTCCTCCCCATCGGATGGGTTTGTTTTCGGATCACAAGGTCGAATATGGTTATAGGAAATTATTAAGTAGCGTGTGTACTTGCCCATCGTAAGGCACATAACCCGAGATAATTACCTTAGTACCGAGTAATGGTGAATACTTAGATACAAATATAAGTATCCTCCCCATCGGAGTCACTGCTTTTATTTGTAGGGCCGAAGAGAAACCAACTATTAATTTTACTTGTCAAAAAGTTAGGTTGACAAGATAGTAAAATTAATGGGTAAAACCTCCTCTTACAAATGTAGAATTCGTATACGTCCACACGATCGTGGCATGCGATATTCTCAGTGTTTAGAGGTGTTGGTTGATTTTAAAATTTTATTGTTTGAGGAATCAATAATTTTTTGAAATCTACAGTAATGATGTATGTGATTCTTAGGTTTTTCAAAATTGACTTTCAGTCCACTTACTATGATACTAAAGGAAATAAACTTACTGTACCTAGATAATGTTGATTGGAAAAGAATCTAGATATTGTCTTATATTCTTAGGAGTACAAGTATGCACTCTTCGAAGAGTGTCCTTAAGACATGGTTGCTCAAAAAGGTTTCTACTTCTAAGCCGAAAGGCAAGAAGAAGGAGAAACAAGGTGGAGCAAAGGTGGTGGGAGGATCTCAGGGAGAAGTGAAGAAGCCGAAAGGCAAGTACTTCACTTGCAAGCAGGATGAACATTGGAAGAAGGACTGTCCCAATCCAAAATAGAACAAAGGTATATCCTTTGGTCTAGTCGTTGAAACGTGGTTAGCGGCGTTATCTACCGGCACCTGGTGTGTAGATACGGGAGCCTCTGATCATGTCTGTGTTGGATCGAAGCGGATCGCTAGCGGGGGGGGGGGGGGTGAATAGCGATAAAACCTTTTTCTTTTCTTTTCGTTCGTTAAAACTCGAGAGATAATTAATTGCAGCGGAAATGTAAATGTAAAGTAAAAAGAGACAAAGGAGTTTTACTTGGTTCGTAGCCTTCGGCTACTACTCCAAGGCCCTAGCGGTCCTCGACCACGTACGGAGGGCAAAAACACGTAAGAACTCCTCCCCTTTAGAGGTAGGAGTTTAATCGATACAAGTAAAGAACAAAGCTTGAGGTAGAGGGACACTCCCCCTCTCCTCGTTACGATAAAAGCTCCGAAAATGAAAGTACTAAACTGAAATAAAACTCTAACCGACGTAATAAAATGAAAACAAATAAACCTAGACGTCGGAGAAGAAGCACTTCGTTGTCGGAGAAGTTGTAGCTTTGCGGAGGCTTTTGGAGGCTTAGAATTGATGAAGAAACCCTAGGTTAGGACCTCCTTTTATAGCCTTTAAGCCCCTCATCGAATGGGTCTTCAACCAATAGGAATTGGGCACAAAACTCCTTGAAAAATGGTAATAAAGCTTGACTCCTCGAGGCTGATTTTTGACCATCGGTTGAACTGATTTCTTGGCCGGTTGAGCGATGGCTCAGTGATTGAACTGATCCTTGGCGTTGAATTGATGGCTTAGCAGTTGAACTGATTTTTTGCCGGTTGAACTGATTTTTAGACTTTTCGACTGTAATAAAGAGTTAGCTCGAAATATAAGTAAATTCGACGGCCACTTGCCATCCGATCTCAACATAGACCTTCCATGGGAAGTCTTGGTCGGATCGTCGCCTAAGGATGTCCCCGTATGGAGGACTCGACCTTACTTACGCTCACTCACACGAGCTTACCTCAACATTTACCTTTGAAGCCTTGCTTTCGGTCTCCACCAGATTCCTTCGGCTCCCTCCGAAGTCCTCCCGGTGTCGCCCGACCACCGTGGCTTCCTTCGGGTGTCGCTAGCCTTTAGCTCCAGCTATAGCAATCTTCTGCACACTCGATTCAGCTCATGAGATAACGACATGAGCTTAACTTTGTATCATTTACTATAATCAAAACTCAGGTTCGACTTAGGTGCCTACTGCACCAACAATCTCCCCCTTTTTGATTTATGGCAAACCCACATACAAAGTTAAGTAAATAGCAAGCATGAAGAATAATGTGCATTAGAAACAAGAAATAAAGAAGATTAAGTTGGAGTAGTAAGGATTTTCTTCAAGTACTCCCCCTTGACTGAGGGTGAGTCTTGAAGAAAGACCTTAATCCTCCCCTTTGAGGGTTTCTTTAAGTAATTAACATTACTTAAAGTTGGCCTTAGTAAAAACGTTTAAGTTAAGAGTTCTTCTTAACTTGGCCCTTTCTCCCCCTTAAGTAAAATATTAAGGGCATAATAAAAAATAAGTAAAATGTTGATGCCACAAATAAGTTTTCAAAACATAAAGTTAACTTTTGGTTTAAATATAAAGTAAGAGTTAAGTTATCAAAAAAAATTTTGACCCCTTAACTTTGGCCTTTTTCTCCCCCTTTTGCCATATATCGAAAAGAGTGAGTGTGTGTGTGGAAAACAAAAATAAGTGTTAAATTTAAAGTCCAAGCATGTTCCACATTATTTTGAAAATAATATACTGAAAATAAGTTCATCTATAAGATGTTCGACTCATATTTGGCTTGATTGATATGAAAGATCAAGCAGTCCTGGTCAGAGTCGGTTAGTATGTATAATTATACTCTGTGGTTCATAGCCATGCACTAGCTCTACATCTGGAACCAGGAGTAAGGTCCTAACATCTCACGCCCATCTACGTGGCTAAGTACACAAACACATTAGTCCTATGTGTTGTGAGATGTATTGGCTCCTTAAATCTATAGGTGCATGATATCTAAGGTATGTCCTATACTAGTTCCATAAAAAATGAAAGTTAAGAAATAGTAGTAAGAAAATATAATTTGCAAGTTCCTATTCTACTACGCACATGCCCAATTTTCGTCTTAATAGACTAAATTCGGCTTCGGGTAGGGGTTTAGTAAATAGGTCTGCTAAGTTAGACTTTGATTCGACGTATTCGAGTTGTATGGCTCCGTTGGCCACATGTTCTCGAATGAAATGGTGTTTGACCTCTATATGTTTGGTCCTAGAGTGACATATCGGATTCTTTGTAAGATTAATTGAACTAATGTTATCTACGTGAAGTTTAGTATTCGTAAAGTCTAACTTAAAGTCGCGGAGAGTGTGCTTCATCTAAAGAAGCTGCGTGACACACTCACCCATTGTGATGCATTCGGCTTCGGTAGTAGATAAAGCAACACAGTGTTGCTTCCTACTGCACCAACTCACTAGACTCGAGCCGAGAAGTTGACAACAACCACTCGTACTCTTTCTATCGAGCTTACTACCGGCATAGTCCGAATCGGAGTAGCCGGTTAGTTCGAACTCGGTAGATCTAGGATACCAAATACCAACATTAAGTGTACCCTTTATATATCTAAGGATACGCTTGACTAGAGTTAGGTGAGACTCCTTGGCACAAGTTTGAAACCTTGCGCACATACTTACTGCAAATAAGATATCAGGTTGGCTTGCAGTTAGGTAAAGGAGACTCTCTATTATGCTCCTATAGTATTTTAAATCAATTGAATTTCCGATTACATCTTCTTCTATATTCACATTAGTTGCCATTGGGGTATTAATAATTTTAGCGTCTTGCATTCCAAAGCGTTTTATTAATTCCCTAGTATATTTGCGTTGATGTAGGTATATTCCATCTTTAGTTTGTTTAATTTGTAGACCTAAAATGAAACTTAACTCACCTACTAAATTCATTTCAAATTCACTTTCCATAAGTGAAATGAACTCATTTAGTAGGATTGAGTTGGTGGTTCCAAAAATAATATCATATACGTAGATTTGGGCTATGAATATGTCTTTACCTAAGGTTTTTACGAAAAGGGTTGGGTCAACTACACCTTGGTTAAAGCCTTTGGACTTAAGATAAATCGAAAGTCTCTCGTACCAAGCTCGAGGAGCTTGTTTAAGTCCATAAAGAGCTTTCTTTAACCTAAGGACATGATCGGGTTTGTCTAAACTTTCGAAACCGGGGGGTTGACTAACATAAACTTCTTCTTTAATGTATCCATTTAAGAATGCAGATTTCACATTCATTTGAAACAACTTAAATCCTCGATGTGATGCATATGCTAATAGCATTCGAATGGACTCTGATCTAGCTACTGGGGCATAGGTCTCGTCGTAATCTAAACCTTCGACTTGACTAAACCCTTTAGCAACTAGTCTAGCTTTATTTCTAACTACTTCACCTCTATCATCAATTTTATTTCTAAACACCCACCTTGTTCCAATGATTGTTTTATCTTTAGGTGGTGGTACTAATTCCCATACTTCGTTCCTAGTGAATTGAGCCAACTCTTCTTGCATTGCAATAATCCAATCGGGATCAAGAAGAGCTTGGTCAATAGTTTTGGGTTCAATTTTAGAAATCAAGGATATTTGACTAAGGTTTCTGTATGAGGCTCTAGTTCGAACTCCTAGACTTGGATCACCTATCACTTGGTTGATAGGATGATTCGTTTGAGTCCTAGTTGGATTTGGGTTTGAGTCTACAACTTGATCCATAGGATGACTCGTTTGAGTTCTAGTTTGGTTGGAGTCATCTATCACTTGGTCGATAGAGTGACTTGGTTGACTTAGGTTAGGATTAACACTAGACCTGATCTCCGGATCAGAGTTAAGTCTAGTATGAGTCGGTTCGCTAATTGGGGTTGCCGGGGGTTTTGTAGGTTCGTGTCCTTCATCAAATACTACATTGATAGTCTCCTCGACTCTAAGGGTGTCGTGGTTATATACTCTATAAGCTCTGCTTGTAGTCGAGTATCCTAGAAAGATTCCGGTCGTGGTTTTGGATGTAAATTTCCCTAGGTAATCCTTAGTGTTTAGGATATGTATCTTACACCCAAATACCCTAAAGTACTTGATGTTAGGTATTTTATCGTGATAAATCTCGTATGAGGTCTTAAGGTGCCTCTTTACCATAAGGATTCTATTTTGGAAATAGCATGCCGTATTCACGGCTTCGACCCAAAACCTATTGGGTAGGTTATACTCATTAAGCATTGTCCTAGCGACTTCTTGTAGGGTTCTATTTTTGCGTTCTACTAGGCCATTTTGTTGTGGAGTTCTAGGGCAAGAGAACTCATGGTGGTATCCATTTAGGTTACAGAATTCTGTAAACCTATGGTTTTCGAATTCACCACCATGATCAGTCCTAAGTCTTTTGATTTTAATGCTTTGTTGATTTTCTATTAATTTAAATAGATTGATTAATTGATCTAGGGTATCACTTTTGTGTTTGACGAACCTAACCCAAGTAAATCTAGAATAGTCATCAATTATGGCTAAGCAGAATTTACTTCCGTTAAGTGACTTAGCTCCGTGTGAATCAAATAGATCCATGTGTAGGAGCTCAAGCACACTTTTGGTTCGTTCTTGACTAGTTAGTTGATGTTGTGTCCTAGATTGTTTACCTTGTTGACAAGCATTACATATTTTATTATCCAAGTTATTGAGGTTAGGCAAACCTCTAACTAAGTCACTCTGACTCATCTTGTGGATGAGTCTTGGGTGTGAGTGACCGAGTCGTCGGTGCCACAATCATGATTCCTCTTGCCGTGTCATAAGACACTTAGTTGAGGAGTTAGTTAAGTTAATAGTGTAAATGTTGTTATTTCTAGTTCCCTTAAGAATTGTTTTAGAGGTTTCGTTTGTATTAATTACGCATTCATTTTCTAGAAATATGACCTTATAGTTATTATCACACAATTGGCTTACACCGAGAAGATTATATTGAAAATTTTCTACTAATAAAACGCTTTTGAATGACAAAATTTGAGTTAAGCTCAATATCACCCGATCCGATGATTTTGAGCTTGCGCTATTTCAAGGCTACCGATCCTTGTCGCTTGAATCAAGCTTCAAAACTTGAGTTGATCCCTCCATGTGTCGAGGAGCAACCACTCGTCCAACATCCATTGATCCTACACGCAAGGTAGTTGGATCGATATTGGATTTATTAAAATTGGTTGAAAATTATTAACCTAAATCATCTCACCCATGTCTACATGATCAAACATGTTAATCCTATATGTTCTTGAGATGACTTCCAATTTTAGTTGAATTAAATTTAATGACTTAAACACTTGTCAACCTTGCGTTAGATTCGATTTGACCTTAGGCTCATCAAGTCACCTTTTCAAGATCATGGCTTCCGTGTCGTGGCGAGGCACAGAGGCCTTCTTTGATCGAACAACGACCACTTCCTTAGACAAAGCCATTTTCAAGAAAATAGAGACTTGACTCACCTAAGACCACTTCGGTCTAACTAGTCTAGGATACGTGAGGTAGCTTCAGCTAGTTCCACGTCAAGTGCACCGAACTAGATACGCTTATCTAGCCCGAATACACAAGACTCGCTTTCCTAGCGTACTATCATCTGCGCATCCTGGTACTATGTTATCAAGTATTGACGAGTTATATTCCTATCTAACCATTCTAAAAAGGAAAAAATAAAAACTTAAGCATGCAATTTTTAAGTTAAAACACAAACAAATTTTGTACTAGCTCCCGGACCGCTTGAATCGATTCGGTCTCTCCACATAGTGGATTTGGTCCTGGGAACCCAGATCGGTTTGATCCTAAGTTTGAAATCAAGGTGGTCTTAGGGACCCATGCTTGGACACGTTTTTTATGTCTACTTACGATTGACATATACGACTTATTGGTCATGTTTGAGCTAAACCCTAGCCCGGCCTTGTTGTACACGGCCCTTTGCGATCCAAGTAGGAGGTCAAGTCCTTTGGATTCCAAAGTAAACCTTTCCAACGTATTCCTAAGATCTTCGACTTGACTTTTCAAGAGTGAGTTCTCAACTTCGAGTTTTTCAACCCGAGTTGAGTCCTTCTCTTGAACTCGACTAGTCGAAGAGGTTAGGGAGACCTCGTGTTTGAGGAGTTTAACTTCCTCAACCAGGGTCTCGACCTTGGACTCGGACTTAGCTAACTTTCTATTTAAAAACTTAATTGCACTATAAAGTGTGGTAATAAGAGAGCGACTTACCTTGAGTTTATCCTTTGAACCGGATGCGTATCCGTGGCTTGTCTTGAATAGTGCTTCGCAGTCCGACTCATCTTCGGTTTCCGATTCAAGTTTCGGTTCCGACTCCATCTCCGATTCCACCGGTTTATCCATAAGGACTCGATCGTTGCCTTCTTCCTCGGAAGCTTCTTCCCAAGTAGCGTTGAGTGCCTTTTTCTATTTTGGTGCCTTGCTCTTGAGTTTTGGGCATTCGGACTTAATGTGTCCAAACCTATTGCATTCATAACATCTTATGTTTGAACTTTTAGGCTTACCTTCGTTGGGTCGAGTGATGGCTCATTTTCGGCCCTTGACTATCCTCTGAACTAGGTTGACTAGTTCGGCTTCCATTTCCGAGTCGACCTCCGAATCCGACTCATCCTCTTCTTCCTTCGGAGGTGGCTTGCTAGCGGTTTTCTTCTTTGAACCTGCAAATAAAGCTATACCTTTCTCAGGTTCCGAATTAGACTGCTCATGTTAAAATCAGAAAAAGGTTCATCTAATCTAAGTTTAGAAAGATCCTTGGAGACCTTGTAGGCATCGACCATGGATGCCCACAAGGTAGTCCTTGGAAAGGAGTTTAGGACATACCTTATAAGATCGTGGTTTTCGACCTTTTGCCCGATTGCATGTAGGTTGTTGACTATGTCCTGGACTCGGGCGTGAAGTTGTGTCGCGGACTCGTGTTCCTGCATTTTTAGGTTATATAGTTTATTAAATAGAAGATCACACTTACATACCTTGGCTTCATCGGTCCCTTCGTGTAGCTCCACTAGTTTTGTCCAAAGGTCCTTTGCGCTTATGAAGGGGCCGACGCGATTTAGCTCTTCCTTGGATAAGCCGCATTGGAGGATTTGTGTTGCCTTGGCGTCGGCTTCGACTTGTCATTTTGTCGCAATGGTCCATTGATCATAATCCAAGGAGTCACCCACTTCATTAGTCGGAAGTGTGAAACCCGTTTGGATTATGATCCACATCTCGATTTGGGTTTTGAGAAAGCATTCCATCCGACCCTTCCAATAACGGAAGTCATCTCCATTGTAAAACGGAGGTCGGACGGTGCTAAAACCCTCGAGATGGGCCATTAGAACAAAAGACACAAGGAGACGAAGACGAAGAAACTAGCAACGACAAAAACACAAAAACAAAGTACCAAGACTCGCGTCTTGGATTAGTAGTGAGGAGAAAAATAACAAAATGAAATAAATCTGAAATAAACAGAATTAAAAAGAAAAAAATCTGTAAAATGGCTAGATTGGTGGTTTCACCAAATCTTAGCAACCCCCGGCTCTGATACCAATTGTTGGATCGAAGCGGATCGCTAGAGAGGGTGAATAGCGATAAAACCTTTTTCTTTTCTTTTCGCTCGTTAAAACTCGAGAGATAATTAATTGCAGCGAAATGTAAATGTAAAGTAAAAAGAGACAAAGGAGTTTTACTTGGTTCATAGCCGGCTACTTACTCCAAGGCCCTAGCGGTCCTCGACCACGTACGGAGGGCAAAAACACTAAAGAACTCCTCCCCGTTAGAGGTAGTATTTTAATCGATACAAGTAAAGCACAAAGCTTGAGGTAGAGGGACACTCCCCATCTCCTCGTTACGATAAAAGCTCCTAAAATGAAAGTACTAAACTGAAAAAAAACTCTAACCGACGTAATAAAATGAAAACAAATAAACCTAGGCGTCGGAGAAGAAGCACTTCGTTGTCGAGAAGTTGTAGCTTTGGAGGCTTTTGGAGGCTTAGAATTGATGAAGAAACCCTAGGTTAGGACCTCCTTTTATAGCCTTTAAGCCCCTCATCGAATGGGTCTTCAACCAATAGGAATTGGGCACAAAACTCCTTGAAAAATGGTGATAAAGCTTGACTCCTCGAGGCTGATCCTTGACCATCGAGTTGAACTGATTTCTTGGCAGTTGAATCGATGGCTCGCGATTGAACTGATCCTTGGCGGTTGCTGAGTGATTGAACTGATTTTTGGCCGGTTGAACTGATTTTTAGACTTTTTGACTGTAATAAAGAGTTAGCTCGAAATATAAGTGAATTCGACGGCCACTTGCCATCGGATCTCAACATAGACCTTCCATGGGAAGTCTTGGTCGGATCGTCACCTAAGGATGTCCCCGTATGGAGGACTCGACCTTACTTACGCTCACTCACACGAGTTTACCTCAACATTTACCTTTGAAGCCTTGCTTTCGGTCTCCACCAGATTCCTTCGGCTCCCTCCGAAGTCCTCCCGGTATCGCCCGACCACCGCGGCTTCCTCCGGGTGTTGCTAGCCTTTAGCTCCAGCTATAGTAATCTTCTGCACACTCGATTCAGCTCATGAGATAACGACATGAGCTTAACTTTGTATCGTTTGCTATAATCAAAACTCAGGTTCGACTTAGGTGCCTACTGCACCAACAGTCTGTAATACTTTGCAGGGGTTCCAGGAAACCTGACGACGAGCTAAGGGAGAGATTATCATTTACTTGGGCAATGCCATTAAGATGGCGTCTATTGCAGTGGGAGAAGTTTTATTTATCTCTTGAGAAAAATAAAATTTTGGTTCTGGAGAATTGCCTTTATGTACCTTTATTTAGAAAGAATTTAATTTCGGTTTCTAAATTGTTTGTGAATAAATATTCTATTTCTTTTAATGACAGAGTTGTTATAAAAAGGAATGGGGAGATTATCTGTTCTGGTACATTGATAGAAAATTTGTACACACTTGAACCAAAAGCTCCCACGATGCAAATTGAAGTTAATAACTCATCTTCTAATTCCAATAAGAGAAAAGTGTTAGTTATAGCCCTAGAACCAATCATGTGATGGTTGAATAGGGAACATTTTGTATCATATTCTATAAAGGCAAAGGATTGGTTATTATATATTTACGTCTTGCTTGTGCCAGCTAAATTAAATATATAATAATGCCCTAGAAAAGTAGGTTCTTATCTACAACACATCAATTGGCAGAATTGATTATGAGAGGCTATAGAGAACACTTTCCTAAATGTTCCTAGTCAAGTATTAATATGCAAGGGCAATATTAATACATAAAGACTAGCATGTAGGTCAATTGATGACTTGATCTCACAAGTCATCGATATATGATATCAAGTTGACACATGAGTATATATTAGAGAATATATACTGAACTGACCCGCCATGAGAAAGTTTCATGGATCATCATATGAGTGTCATAAAATTTCTCATGTGACTATTGGTATAAATAGTCCTCAAACCTGAAGTCACTACGGTTCCCTACATAAGGAGTTATGTACTTTGGTATCGTCAAACGTCACCCGTAACAGGGTGGACCATAAAGGCGATTACTGGGTATATAACAAATTATGCGGAGGGATGTGAGTGATGTAGATGGGATCTATCCCTCCCATATGACGGGAGTGATATCTGTGGGCCCCTTTATTGAGTAGAACTACTAAAATGCATGACCATGCATGAATGAGTCAATATGAGATATTGAGCTCATTTGTTTGAGTTAGTTTACTCAGGGATCAAGAAACACATAGATTGATCGAGGATGACACGGTCTATGCCTCATTGGTCAATCTGATATCAAGGATAGAAGGACACAGTCATACATTATAGTAGTCACAGAAAGGTTAGTCGGATCTTGACTTATTTCGTAACTTGGGTAGCAATGATGTATTGCTAGATGCCGCTCATTGCTTGTGTATCTAAAAGAGTTTAGATCCACTGCCAACGTTATGAGAGCCTATAGGGTCACACACAAAGAGCATGATGATTAGAAGAATTAGTGCATTCTAGTTTGACTAGAATAATTTGGGAATGAGCTTAAGTACAAAATGGTTTTTGGACTTTAAGCTTAATGAGAATTTTAGCTTATTGATTTAATGAGATTAATTCAATATGCTAAGCTTAATTGATTTAATAAGATTAACTCAATATGTTACCTTATTGATTTAATGAGATTAATTCAATATGATAACATAAGCTTATTGAATTAATAAGATTAATTCAACATGCATGAATGCCACATAAGCATGCCACTAAGCATGCCACATAAGCATGCCACCTAAGCTTGATGAGGTGGAAGGAGACAAAGGGTTTTGACCTTTGGAATTTCTCCACATGTGGCCGGCCAAACAAGGAGTATAACTCCTTGTTTGATTATCTTTCAATGCCATTGATTGCATTGAATGTGATAGGAGATGAAAGGTTTTTCCAATCCTATAAAACACCCCATGGGGTGGCCGGCCAAAGTAGTTGAAGTGTGGAAGCTTGAGGCTTGGTGAGAGCTTGGTGGGAGAGGCTTTGGTTGTGTGGTTTTTGTGAGTGTAGGATAGCAAGAAGAGTGGTCTTCTTCTTCCTTTCTCTCTTTCCTTACTTTCCTCTCTTTTAGGGACTTCTCTAGCAAGAAGTAAAGGAGAGCTCTTCTAGTTTCTTTTGTGAGACAAGAGCTTGCTCGTGTGGATACATATAGAGGCACGGACACTTGAACGTGCTAAAAGATACAACACATCCAAGGAGAAGCGGGATTACAAAGGGCACGCAACAAAGGTAATATTCTCCTATAAGATAGGTTTAGAGAAATTTATTTTGTACGAGGTTTTCTTTCTCAAGGATCACTTGGAAGGGATCCTATTTTTCCGTTGCGCATATGCTATTTTGCATATAAGAGATCCCTACAGTGGTATCATAGCCACTTGCGAAAGATCGTATAAAAATAGGTTTTCTCTATTTTATATATGATATAGAAGTAGGATAAATTTTATTATGAGTTGATAATTGCATTAGCAATTTTTCAAACATAATAAAATATCCGATGTCTTTTAAAAGTTAAAATGACATGGTGCATGGTTATGGCCTAGTCCCAAAAGGTTTGTGAATGTGTGTGTTGTAATTCTTAATACGACCTGCGTGTCGTGCCTTTCTCCTAACATTCTTGTTGTAAAATTAGCTTTAGACTCGAATGTAACTCGAGTATTTCTCCTTTTGTAATATACAACAAAGATGGAGGGTCCATTGGAAGATAATGTTACAAGGAGGAAGTCAACAACACAAGACAACCAAAAGGAAGCACTTGGGAGAAGATGCTATCCCTAGGTTGACCAATCAATCTTCTCATTGGCTTGAGAAGATTGTAGAATAAGGGCCATAACCATGACACGCTTAGTTTAATATGTATGTGATGCATGTTAATTTAGCTTATATGTGATGTATGCTAATATGTATGTGATGCATGTTTAAGTTTATTTCTTAATAAGTCTAAACGATATGCCTACCAAAGTTTGGTACTCACTACTTCCTCGATCATTTGTTATTGGGTTTGCCAAAGCAAAGCAATGCATTTTATCTTGGAAGAGTGCGAGTGGACAATCGTGATGTCCTGCTATCAAACTTGGTTAAGACTTAATTAAGTTTTTCTTAATTAATTAAGAAAGTAGAGGCATATATTAGCTTTGAACATAAGTTTTAAAGATTTGTTTTGTGTGATTTCCGAACATCAGCTTTGTCTTAGAAAGTGGTCGTTGCTCCAATATCAAAGAAGGCATCTGTTTCGCCACTACCGAAGTCGGTTTAGGAATAAGCACTAAACAAATCTAAACTTACCAAAGCTATTAAAGAGTTACATCAGATGTAATTGGCAAAAGATTGCCTACCTAATCATACGCCTTGGGCGATTAGCCAAAGCTAACTCAAGATGAATTATGATGTGGATCTTTATCCCATATAAATTTATAGCTAAATAGAAGCTAATCATATAAGCAAAATGTGTTTGCCTACATCAATGATTAGCTCATATCAAAGCTATGAGAATTTAGTGGGAGCCTCATTTAATTAAAGGCCTAATTAAATGATTTAGGTATGATACTTAACTTTGCATTTTAATGTTGTAGATCACCATGTCATCTAACACGACACACCCCTCAATCTGCGATCATCCTTGAGAAAGACAAGCTCAATGGATATAACTTTCTAGATCGGTATAGGAACTTGAGGATTATCCTCAAACAAGAACGCAAATTGTATGTCCTAGAGCTCTATCCTGAAACACCCGCCTGCGGCCACTCGTCTTGAAAAGGATGCTTATAAGAAGCATCAAGATGACGATTAGATGTGTCATGTCTTATGCTTGCCACCATGAACTCTGAGCTTCAGAAGCAACATGAGAACATGGATGCCTATGGTATGGTTGAACATCTGAAACAACTATATCAAGGACAAGCTAGGCACGAGCGTTTTGAAGTGTCTAAGGCTCTTTTGCATGCAAGATGCAAGAAGGAACACTAGGAACTCACGACTTAAAATGATAGTACGCTTGAGAACCTTGAAAGACTAGGTTTTCCATCGAGCCAAGAATTGACAACCGATGTTATCCTCGCAATCGCTGGAAGCATATAATCAATTCATGAATTATAACATGAATGAAATTGATAAACCTTTGCTGAGATTCTCAAAGATATTAAGAATCACGAACCGAATCTCAAGAAGAAAGTTAGCAACGTACTAATGGTCAAGAAGGGCAAAGGTAAGCGCAAAGGCAAGGGTAAGACCAAGCCAAAGGAAAGGCCAATTCATCCACTTCAAAGGGTAAAGGTAAAATACCTAAGGAAGGGATCGCTTTTAATGCGGTGAGACGGACACTCGAAGCGGAACCGCAAAGTCTACCTTGAGGAAGTAAAGAAGAAAGAAGTGGGACTTCGCCTGGTATACACGTTATAGAAGTTAATCTATCTATTTCTTCTACATGGGTATTAGATACGGATGTGCATCTCACATTTGTACTAATGTGCGTGGATCGAGAAATAGTAGACTAATGGCAAAGGCGAAGTGGACTACGAGTAGGCAATGGCACAAGTTCCAGAGTCAGAGGAACATATTCTTTGTCTTTGCCCACTGGGCTTATCTTTGAACTAGAGGAGTGCTTTTATGTACCTGCATTAACAAAAAACATAATCTCTGTATCTTGTTTAGACAAGAAAAACTTTTCTTTTATAATAAAGGACTAATGTTGTTCCATTTATTTGAATGAAGTGTTCTATTGTAATGCACCACTTATGAATGGTCTCTATGTTCTAGATTTAGAAAACCCAATTTATAACGTAAATACCAAACGATTCAAATCGAATAATTTGAACCAAACATATCTCTGGCACTGTCGCCTAGGTCACATAAATGAAAAACGTATATCCCAACTCCATAAAGATGGATTATTGGACTCATTTGATTTTGAATCATATGAGATATGCGAATCTTGTCTTTTAGGAAAGATAACTAAAACTCCATTTAGTGGACATGGAGAGAGAGCGACGGACTTGTTAGGACTCATACATACTGATGTATGTGGCCCTTTCAATGTCGAACCAGAGGAGGCTATAAGTACTTTATTACTTTCACTGATGATATGAGTAGATTTGGCTACTTATATTTGATGAGACATAAGTCAGAATCCTTTGAAAAGTTCAAAGAATTCAAGAATGAAGTACAAAACCAACTTGGTAAGCGTATTAAGCTACTTCGATCAGATCGAGGTGGTGAATACCTTAGTCAAGAGTTTAGTGATCACCTGGCTGAGTGTGGGATAATATCCCAACTCACTCCACCTGGAACACCACAATGGAATGGTGTATCTGAAAGGAGAAATCGTACTCTATTAGATATGATACGATCAATAATGAGCCAGACTGATCTACCTACTTCCTTTTGGGGTTTAGCTCTAGAGACAGCCGCTTTCACACTTAATCGCGTCCCATCAAAAGCCGTAGAAAAGACACCATATACGTTATGGACTGGGAAGAGTCCCAAAATATCTTTTATAAAGATTTGGGGTTGTGAAGCTTATGTTAGACGTCAAGTCTCAGATAAACTAGGACCCAAATCAGATAAGTGTTATTTTGTAGGATATCCCAAGGAAACTAAGGGATATTACTTTTACAATCCCACACTTGGCAAGGTGTTTGTTGCCAGAAATGCTGTCTTTCTAGAAAGAGAATTTATTTCTAGAAAAACTAGTGGGAGTAAAATTCATCTTGAAGAAATTCAAGATGAAGATAACACTAAGGCTTCGATGGAAAATGAACAGGCACCACAAAGTGTTGTGGATGAGGAAATTGTTGCCCAAAGAGTTGTGGAGCAAACACCTGTTCAAGTAGACCAACCTCTTCGTAGATTTGATAGGATCCGTCGTCAACCCGAGAGATATTCTTTTCTCTTGACTGACAACGGTGATGTATTGCTTGTCGATCTTGACGAGCCTACATCCTATCAAGAAGCTATGATGAGCCTAGATTCCGAGAAATGGCTAGAGGCCATGAGATCCGAAATGGAATCCATGTACACTAACCAAGTATGGACTTTGGTTGATCCACCTGAAGGGGTAAAACCCATTGGGTGTAAGTGGGTCTTTAAAGTAAAGACTGACATGGATGGTAATAAGCATACCTATAAAGGTAGATTGGTGGCTAAAGGATTCAAACAAATTCATGGTATTGACTATGATGAAACCTTTTCACCAGTTGCGATGCTTAAATCCATTCGGATCATACTTGCTATTGTAGCCTACCACGATTATGAGATCTGGCAGATGGATGTCAAAACCGCTTTTCTGAATGAAAAGCTACTCGAGGATGTGTACATGACATGCACTGAGGGTTTTGAAGATCAAGCATCTGAAAGGTATCAAGCAAAGGTCCATTTATGGACTAAAGCAAGCCTCTCGAATTTGGAATCTTGATTCGATGATGCAATCAAGGAGTTTGGTTTCATCAAGAATGAAGATGAACCTTGTGTCTACAAGAGAAATAGTGGGAACAGATTGTATTTCTTGTCTTGTATGTAGATGACATACTTCTCATCGGAAATGATATTCCCTCACTCCGATCTGTGAAGATGTGGTTAGGAATTGTTTCTCGATGAAAGACTTAGAGTGAAGTGCCTATATTCTAGGCATCAAGATCTATAGAGATAGATCTAAAGATTACTTGGCCTAAGTCAGTACATACATTGATAAAGTGCTAGATCGTTTTGCTATGCAAAATTCTAAGAAAGGATTTACGCCTTTATCACATGGTGTGAGTCTTTCGAAGACTCAATGTCCCTCTTCTAAGGAGGAGAGAGATCGCATGGATAAGATCCCTTATGCATCGCCATAGGGTCTATCATGTATGCCATGCTTTGTACTCATCACGGCGTCTCGTATGCTTTGAGCATGACGAGTAGATACGATCGGATCGGTGAAAGTCAGCTGGATAGCGATCAAAATATTCTTAAATACTTACGAAGAACGAAAGAATATTTCCGATATTTGGAGGCAATGAGGAGCTAAGCTGTAAAGGGTTCTGATGATGCAAGCTTCCAAAGCAAATAAGGATGACTATAGATCGCAATGATCGAGTGCGTGTTTTGCTGAATGGTGGGTGTGGTGGAAGAGTTGAGCGGGACATAGTTGTTGATTCTACAACAGAAGCCGAGTATATTGCTGCGTCTGATGCAGCAAAGGAGGCTGTTTGGCTCCGCAAGTTCATCAGTGAACTTGGGGTAGTTCCTAGCATTGCAGATCCAATAGACCTCTATTGTGACAACAATGGGGCTATTGCACAGGCTAAGGAACCTCGATCACATCAGCGGACCAAACACATACTGCGGTGCTTCCATCTCATTCGAGAGATCATCGATAGAGGAGAAGTGAGGATATGCAGAGTACCGACAGAAGCTAACATCGCAGATCCATTGACCAAGGCTTTGGCACAGTGGAAGTATGATGGTCACACTAGGTCACTAGGTATTAGATATCATAGTGATTGGTACTAGTGCTAGTGGGAGATTGTTAGTTATAGCCCTAGAACCAATCATGTGATGGTTGAATAGGAAACATTTTGTATCATATTCTATAAAGGCAAAGGATTGGTTATTATATATTTACGTCTTGCTTGTGCCAGCTAAATTAAATATATAATAATGCCCTAGAAAAGTAGGTTCTTATCTACAGCACATCAATTGACAGAATTGATTATGAGAGGCTATAGAGAACACTTTCCTAAATGTTCCTAGTCAAGTATTAATATGCAAGGGCAATATTAATACATAAAGACTAGCATGTAGGTCAATTGATGACTTAATCTCACGAGTCATGGATATATGATATCAAGTTGACACATGGGTATATATTAGAGAATATATACTGAACTGACCTGCCATGAGAAAGTTTCATGGATCATCATATGAGTGTCATAAACTTTCTCATGTGACTATTGTTATGAATAGTCCTCAAACCTGAAGTCACTACGGTTCCCTACGTAAGGAGTTATGTACTTTGGTATCGTCAAACATCACCCGTAACAGGGTGGACCATAAAGGCGATTACTGGGTATGTAACAAATTATGCGGAGGGATGTGAGTGATGTAGATGGGATCTATCCCTCCCATATGACGGGAGTGATATCTGTGGGCCCCTTGATTGAGTAGAACTACTAAAACGCAGGGCCATGCTCGAATGAGTCAATATGAGATATTGAGCTCATTTGTTTGAGTTAGTTTACTCAGGGATCAAGAAACACATAGATTGATTGAGGATGACACGGTCTATGCCTCATTGGTCAATCTGATATCAAGGATAGAAGGACACGGTCATACATTATAGTAGTCACGGAAAGGTTAGTCGGATCTTGACTTATCTCGTAACTTGGGTAGCAATGATGTATTGCTAGATGTCGCTCATTGCTTGTGTATCTAAAGAGTTTAGATCCCTTGCCAGCGTTATGAGAGCCTATAAGTCACACACAAGAGCATGATGATTAGAAGAATTAGTGCATTCTAGTTTGACTAGAATAATTTGGGCTTCGTTCCAGTTGCGTATTGCTTTTTGACTTTAAGCTTAATGAGAATTTTAGCTTATTGATTTAATGAGATTAATTCAATATGTTAAGCTTAATTGATTTAATAAGATTAACTCAATATGTTACCTTATTAATTTAATGAGATTAATTCAATATGATAACATAAGCTTATTGAATTAATAAGATTAATTCAACATCCATGAATGCCACATAATCATGCCACCTAAGCATGCCACATCAGCATGCCACCTAAGCTTGATGAGGTGGAAGGAGACAAAGGGTTTTGACCTTTGGATTTCCCCCACATGTGGCCGGCCAAACAAGGAATTATCTTTCAATGCCATTGATTGCATTGAATGTGATAGGAGATGAAAGGTTTTTCCAATCCTATAAAACACCCCATGGGGTGCCCGACCAAAGGAGTTGAAGTGTGGAAGCTTGAGGCTTGGTGAGAGCTTGGTGGGAGAGGCTTTGGTTGTGTGGTTTTTGTGAGTGTAGGCTAGCAAGAAGAGTGGTCTTCTTCTTCCTTTCTCTCTTTCCTTACTTTCCTCTCCTTTAGAGACTTCTCTAGCAAGAAGTAAAGGAGAGCTCTTCTAGTTTCTTTTGTGAGACAAGAGCTTGCTCGTGTGGATACATATAGAGGCACGGACACTTGAACGTGCTAAAAGATCCAACACATCCATGGAGAAGCGGGATTACAAAGGGCACGCAACAAAGGTAATATTCTCCTATAAGATAGGTTTAGAGAAATTTATTTTGTACGAGGTTTTCTTTCGCAAGGATCACTTGGAAGGGATCCTATTTTTCCGTTGCGCATATGCTATTTTGCATATAAGATCCCTACATATAGGATGGAGATGAGCCTTGTGTCTATTTTCCCCCTTGCTTTGGATGAGCAAGGAAGGAAGATTTGCGATCTAGGAGCTTCGACTTTTGGTAGAGCGTCGCCCACACGATGTCCAAAAGGAGGAAGGACATACATTAGAAGATCGAGAGGTATATCAATTCTCTAATTTTTATATGTTACATGTTTCTATTTGTTTTTCATTTATGAGCATGATATAAATCTGTATATGGCTAAATAATACTTGGATCCCGAGCATAAACACAAAAACTGGCAATCCGGACATCGTCTATTCCGCGGCTACTCGTAGAATAGAGGATGGTCGCTTGAACAACTAGTTTGTTCAAGTGACCTCTCTAAACGAATAGCACGATGATGACTTGGTGGTTTGGGCAATCCCTTTTGTCTAGGATTAATTTTTTTTTAATCCGGGGACATCGAAGGGATCGCTATGGACAAGCTACCGAGGTGAAGTGGGAAGCGAAGTTTCCCCTCACGGACTCGATAAGCAAAACCCTTCAATTGGTATCAGATCTTCCGGGCAAAACCTTCAAAACATTATCAAACATCGATGTCAAACATCAATGTCAAACTTCATGTCAAACATCAAAACATCGCTCTAGTCAAACTCGAGTTCGGTCAATCGTGACTTGGGCCGATTGCACCAACAGATTTCTTTAAATTCTTAGCTAAAAAGCCTCCTGTAGATTTTGATATCTTATTATCTAGAGCGTTGAAGTTTATCAATCTAAAAGATGCTCAAAAGTCTCGTCAGAATTCCAGGGATTATCGAATGATGGAAATGCTCGAGTGGCGAGATGAATGGGGAAGACCTGCTCGAGAGAGATCTATATATGTTCCTCAATTGAGTGTTTCTAAGGAGCGAGCTATGAATATCTATGACGAACAACAATTATTAAGGTGGCCAATGGGAGCTGCTAAAGGGCTTAGGAGACTACCCTCTTCTACTTTTTGTTCTTGCCATCAAGACTATAGACATAATATTCAGGATTGCCAGCAGTTAGATTCTGAGTTACAACAAATTATGGGGCCTCATCCTCGAATTAGGAATATGGTCATGAATTCATCTCTATATCAGCAAAGACCTTGGGCTAGAAATTATGGCAGAGGGAATCAAGTGAGACCCCCTATTAACCGATCTTTATCGCCTGGTCAGCCAAGGAAAATAGTTTCTAATAGAATAATGCCTGTAGGCCAACCTCCTGTAAGGGGTGCTATCAATATGATCTCTGGGGGTTCCACTAATGGAGATTCAAATAGGGCTTAGAAAAGGCATAGTCGAGAGGAATGTATAGCTGTGACAGCTCTGCCTAAAGCAAGAGGACCTATCTTTGGTTTTGGTCCTCATGATTTAGAGAGAGTGGTAACTCCTCATAATGATGCCTTAGTGATTCGGGTCTTTATTGCCAATTTTGATGTGGTAAGAGTTTTTGTGGATTCGAATAGCTCAGTAGATATCTTATATTGGTCTGTATTAGAGAAAATGGGAGTAAGTATGAATGATTTGCAGTCGATTGATACTTCTTTGTTTGGGGTTTCTGGTCATGAAGTGTAGCCAATGGGTCGGATTAAATTGCCTCTATCTCTAGGAGAAGAATCAAAGAGGAAAATAGTACTTATTAATTTTATAGTGGTAGATATGCCCTCTTCCTATAATGCTATTTTGGGTCGACCTGTTTTGGGAAGTTTGCAGGCAGTGGCTTCTCCTTATTATCAAAAGATTAAGTTTTCTGTCGGAAATGAAGTGGGAGAAGTTAGAGGTGATCAACAGCTTTCTCGGAGGTGTTATGTAGATGCTATTCAGACAAAGAAGAAGGGGAAAGCTGTTACTAAATCTTTTTAAAAAGTTAATCAGTATGGGAGTACAGTATATGTCATTCAAGAGGGGGGTCTTGAGGAAAAAGGAGAATCTGATAAGGAAGCAATTGTGCTCGATACTAAGTGTGTTGAACATCTTACATTTATAGCTAGGGATCTCCCTTTATAGCTTAAAGCTTCTTTAATAAAATGTCTTGTTAAAATGTTGATATCTTTACATGGTCACCACAGGACCTAGCAGGAATTGATCCTTCTATCATGGAGCATAGGTTGTATATTTTACCTATGGTAACGTTGATAAAGCAGAAACGTTAGAATTTTGGAGCTGGAAAGGATGCTATCATTAAGGAGGAGGTGCATAAACTGTTGAAAGTAGAGCATATTAGGGAGGTACATTATTCGTCTTGGCTGTCTAATGTAGTATTAGTATTGGTGTCTAAGCCATCAAGGAAATGGAGAATGTGTGTGGATTTTTGCAATCTCAATAAGGCATATCCTAAGGATTGTTATCCTTTGCCTCGTATAGATCAGTTAGTAGACTTTACTGTGGGACATCAATTTATTTCAATGATGGATGCTTATGAAGGATACCACTAGATACCATTGACATTGGAAGATCAGGATAAAGTTAGCTTTATTACAGCTGAGGGAACTTTCTGTTACATTGTTATGCCCTTTGGATTGAAGAATACTGGTGCTACCTATCAAAGGCTGATGGATAAAATCTTTAAAAAGCAATTAGGAAGGAATGTGGAGGTGTATGTTGATGATATCTTAGTTAAAACATTATAGACCGAGCAATTGATACCTGATTTGGAGGAATCTTTCAGTACTTTGTGCAGATATAAAATGAAGCTTAATCCCGAGAAATGTATGTTTGGAGTCACGCAAGGATGTTTCTTAGGGTATATAGTTACTGAACAAGGCATAAAAGCCAATCCTAGTAAGATTGATGCTATCCAGCAAATGCAATCTTCAAAAAATTTAAGGGAAGTACAAAGGTTGTTAGGAAGAATTACTGCTTTATCTCGATTTATATCTTGGTCGGGAGATAAGAGTCTTCCCTTTTTTAAGATATTGAAAAGAGCTACTTGGTTTCAATGGGATGAGCATTGCAATAGGGCTTTTCAATCTTTATAAGAATATTTATCCGAGCCACCTTTTTTGGCTAAGCCTCAGCCCTGGGAAATGTTATGGGTATACTTGGCTCTTTCTGAAGTTGCTGTGAGTTCAGTATTAGTTCAGCAGGATAAGGGTCAGTAACATCCAATCTATTATATTAGTTATTTATTGAAAGGACCTAAAGTTCGTTACACTAATATGGATAAGTTAACTTGGGGATTAGTCTTAACTGCTCAGAGATTGCGACCTTATTTTTTATCACATCCATTAGTAGTTGTAAGATATCAGAAAAATAATAATAAAATACCCCTTGTTAATTAAGAAAATTATCTTATATAATTTCTCAAAAATTCACAATTTTTTTTTCGGATTTAAAAGGAGGTCATATGACAGTTTAAGAGGAAGATGAAAGCCTAAATGGGAGATTGGGTTAAACCTAGGTTAGCTTTGGGTTAGACTTGAGTTAGCTGAACCCATTCCACTGACTTTTAAAAACCTCCCGAACCCAAACCCAATCTCGTTTTTTTTCTCTCAACTGTGATTTCCTTCTCCTTTCCTCTGTTACATCGCGCGATTCTCTTCTTCTTCTGATCCCTAGCTTTTCCGATCGCTCCTGCCGCTGCACCGACAGTGTTCCCTCTCGCTAGTGTGTCACCGGAGCTCTCACTCTCCACCGTTCTTCACTCTCACCATCGAGGATTGTTGCGAGATCAAGCCACCGTCATGATTTATCTTCTTCCCCAAATCCTGAGTTGGCTGATTTCTTCTTTCTTTCTGATTCTGAGCTCACCTTCGTCAGATCAAGATCTAGAGGTTATCCTTGTTCCGATCCTCTCTGCAGCATTCCAATTTAAACCTCGGGATTACCATTGCGAAGAGCAGATTGTGGATCATAGTTTCAGATCGATTGCGTTGTCATTCGCTTCTTGGTCGGACCTTCACTATGAGTAGCATCATCGGCTGCGAGCAGTGTTTTCATGGTGAGCACTCGGTTGTGCTGCCACATTTTCTATCGGTCACCTTCATCGATAGCTTAGCTCACCGGCTCGTGGATCGCCTGCCCTGTATTCGCAATTAGCAGCTTTGTCGCTGTGAGCAGCGTCGATGGTTGTGTTGTAATTTTTGGAAATAGGATGATGTATGGAGGAATTAGAGAGGTTCTGTGGTGATGCTTTGTATAATGTTGTGGGAGCTGTGAATCGGCCATTTGGTGGCTTATTTCTCTTCATTCAGCTGTGATCTTGGATTTTTGGTTGATCTTTCTTGTTCAGTTGTTCTTGCATCAATCTAGGATCTAGATCACAGTAGTTTTCTGTGCTTCCCCGAGTTCATGCTTAACCCAATTCTTTGATAATAATGGCTTGATCTGAAACATAGGGCAGCTGTGATTTTAGATAATGGAGAATTGGTTGTGGCTCTATGCATGCGAATTGTATAGAACGAGACTTCTTAGGGTGGAACAAAAAGTTATACAGTGTGAGATGTGATTGAAGGGAGGTGTCTCACTTCGCTTCGGTCGCTTGTGCATGATGATCCTATCTCATGTCTCAGGATTAAAATTGTATTAATTAAAACTAATCTGGACAGAGATGGATTACCGAAGCAACCGATTCATCATCATGCTTTTCGATTTGAGTGGTCGCTTGAACAAACTTATTGTTCAAGCAACCTAACCCTTTTCCTCGATTAGCCGCGGAATAGATGATGAATGGATCGCTGGTTTTTGTGTTTATGATCGAGGTCCATGTCAATCAACAACATACAAAATACAAAAGAATAAGAATCAAAATTAAACAATATTATACCTCATATTTTACCTCTTGATCTTCTATTGTATTCCTATCCTCTTCTTGGACGTTATGTGGGCGACGATCTTCCAAGAATTGAAGCCTCCTAGACCATGTATCTTCCCTTCCTTGCTCGCTCTGAGCAAGGGAAGAAAACCCTCCCTTCTTCTCCTTGCTTATATTGACCACCAAACTCCAAGTGTGGTGTTTGTCAGCCCTAAGGAGAGGAGAGGAGTCGCCGACCAAAGAAAGGAAGAAAGGGCTAAACCCTAACTCCTCTTGCCGCCGACCCTAGGACAAGGAGTGGGAGGTGCCGACCAAAGAAAGGAAGAAAGGGTTAAACCCTAACTCCTCTTGCCGCCATCCCTAAGGAAAGGGAGAAGAGGCGTCGACCAAAGGGAAGAATAGGAATCAAAACCCTAACTCCTTGTTGCCACCAACCCTAGAAGCAAAACCCTAATCCTTGCCGCCCAAGCCTCTCCATGTCCAACACACCCCTCTATAGGTCAAGGCTTCATGAGGTATTTATAATAGGCTACAATAGGGACCATGAGGAGGAGTTGGATCTTGGCCACCCAATGGATCCGAACCACATATAACCCGATCCATTAATGATGATCCATTCCACTAGAGGATCATCATTGATCTGCCTCACCAACCCCTATAATTAAATATGGGCTCCACATATTATTTGTACAAAATATCTCCCCATGTTTAAGATATCGAATGTCCATTAATTAATTAAATTACTGAAAATTTAATTAATCAATATCTAACTCCATGAGTAGTACCACTCATCCTTTTAATCATGTTGGACCAAGTCCACCTGCAGGATTTACATGATGAACTTTATGAGCTCCTCAAGGGGACATCATCATCCTAGTGTATAGTGTTGGATCGAAAGTGTCGCTAGAGGGGGGGGTGAATAGCGATACGGTGTCGTTAAAAACTTTTGCAATAAGTAAAAAGCAAGTAGAGAATGCACAACGGAAATATAAAGTAGACAAGATATTTTTACGTGGTTCACAATCTTTCGATTGCTAATCCACGGCCCTAGTGATCCTTGATCACGTACGGAGGGCAATTCACTAAAACCACTCCTCTTCGTTGGAAGTAGGAGCAACGATTACAAAAAGAAATCAAGGCAAAGGGACACTCCCCCTTTCCTTGTTACGATTAAAGCACAAAGACAATTTAAAGAAGTAGAACTTAAATAAATATACCGACAACTCTTATAAGTAGAAGATGTAGCTTTCGTTGTCAGCGGCACTTCGTCGTAGCAAATGTGAGTAGTAGTAGCGGCGTTACGACGGCGTGTTGAGAGCTCTTGATGTCTTGTTCTTTGCTTGGCTTGAACATGTCTATTTATGGATATTGATCTATGAATTTAGACATAGGTAGTGTCCAAGGTGAGGTTCTTATCCCCCAAGACTTGTTCATCCACATCCTTTGCGCCAACTCAAGGATGAGGTGTTTCATCCAACCACCTTGTGCCACCTCCAACCTCCTTGTGCGCCAACTCAAGGATGAGGTGTTTCATCCAACCACCTTGTGCCACCTCCAACCTCCTTGGGCGCCAACTTGAGGATGAGGTGTTTCATCCAACCACCTTGTGCCACCTCCAACCTCCTTGGGCGCCAACTTGAGGATGAGGTGTTTCATCCAACCACCTTGTGCCACCTCCAACCTCCTTGGGCGCCAACTTGTTGGAGCCATTCAACTTGTGCCACATCATGGGAGCCAACCATCTTGTGCCAACTCACCTTATTTTGGGCGTCCACCACAAGGAAGCTTGGTGATGGTTTGGATGTCCACCTTGATGCCACATCACCCTTTGTACCAAAACACGAGTCAAGTCCAAATTCACCCCCTTGAAATTCGAGCTCTTCTTGAGGCTGGAACTTGACTAGCAGTTGTTGTAGTCAAAGGGTTTTGACTGCGATACAAGTTAGCTTAAAATATAAAGTACGATGGTTCTAACCATCCGATCTCGACCTAGACCTTCCATTGGAGGTATTGGGTCGGATCTACGCTAACGACCTTGCTTCGCTTTCACACGAGCTTACCTTGTAGCCTCGCTTCGGTCTTCACCCGAGTACCTCGGCTTCCTCAAAGTCCCTCGGCGTTGCGACCACCTCGGTTCCCACCGGTGTCGGAACCTTCCGCTCAACTTTAGCATTTCTGCACACTTAATTGAGCTCGTAAGATAACAAATATACCCTTAACTATTGAGCCTTTTGCCATAATCAAAATACGGGTTCGACTTTGGTGCCCACACCAACAATCTCCCCTTGATTCATGGCAAACCGACACAAAAGTTAAGGAAAAATTAAGCATAACAGTAAGCTAGCATAATGATTAAGCATGAATGAGCTAGCATAAAGATTAAATATGAATGAGCTAGCATAATGATTAAGCATGAATGAGCTAGCATAAAGATTAAATATGAATGAGCTAGCATAATGATTAAATATGAATGAGCTAGCATAATGATTAAGTATGAATGAGCTAGCATAAAGATTAAGCATGAGTGAGCTAGCATAAAGATTAAGCATGAGTGAGAAATATTATTGTTTCAAGTTCTCCCCTTTGAGGTAACCTCCCCCTTGACCGAAGGTGAGTTCTTGAAAAATAATTTTTACTCCCCCTTAATAGTTGCTTAAGTAAACGAAATTACTTAATATAAAAGGTAATAATTTTGTTAACTTTCTTCCCCTTTAATTTTGGTAATAATTTTGTTTACTTTCTTCCCCTTTAATTTTGGTTAATTTTGGTTACTTTTGTGACTTTCTCCCCCTTTTGCCTTAACTCAAAAAGTTTGTAAATATATTTTAGGGTTTGTAAGTCCAAGCAAGTTCCCAATATGATTTCTAAGGTAAGACTTAGGTCAACGGGTTTTCCTTCTACATCTTCGTTTATATTAACATTAGTTGCTATAGGTGTATTAATTATTTTAGCATCTTGCATTCCAAATCGATTTATTAAGTCCTTAGTATATTTTTGTTGATGTAAATATATTCCATCTTTAGTTTGTTTAATTTGTAAACCTAAGAAGAAACTTAACTCTCCTACTAAATTCATTTTAAATTCACTTTCCATAAGTGAGATGAATTCGTTTAGCAGGATCGAGTTGGTAGTTCCAAAAATTATATCATCTACATAGATTTGGGCTATAAAGATTTCTTTTCCTACGGTTTTTACGAATAAGGTTGGGTCGACTAAACCTTGGTTGAATCCTTTGGACTTAAGATAGATCGAAAGCCTTTCGTACCAAGCTCTTGGGGCTTGTTTGAGTCCATATAGGGCTTTCTTAAGTCTAAGGACATGGTCAGGTTTATCTAGATTTTCGAATCCGGGAGGTTGACTGACGTAAACTTCTTCCTTAATGTATCCATTCAAAAATGCTGACTTGACATCCATTTGAAACAATTTAAAACCTCGATGTGCAGCATATGCTAACAACATTCGGATGGACTCTAGTCTGGCTACGGGGGCGTAGGTCTCATCGTAATCTAAACCTTCGACTTGACTAAACCCTTTTGCGACTAACATAGCTTTATTTCTAACTACTTCACCTTTATCATCAAGTTTATTTCGAAATACCCACCTTGTTCCAATAATTGATTTTTCTTTAGGTGGTGGTACTAATTCCCAGACTTCATTTCTAGTGAATTTAGCTAGCTCTTCTTGCATAGCAATAATCCAGTCGGGATCAAGAAGTGCTTGTTCAATAGTTTTGGGTTCGATTTTGGAAATTAACGAGATTTGACTAAGGTTTCGATATGAAGCTCTAGTTAGAACCCCTAAATTTGGATCACCTATAACTTGATTGATAGGATGATTTGTTTGAGTCTTAGTGTGACTCGGGTTAGGGTGATCTATCACTTGGTCGATAGGATGACTTGGGTGAGTTCTAGTTTGACTTGGGTTAGAGTCATCTATCACTTGGTCGATAGGATGACTTGGGTTAGGACGAGATTCAAGTTCAAGATCAGAGTCGGGTTTGCTATAAGTTGATTTGCTAGTTGGTTTTGTTAAGGATTGAACGGGTTCGTGTCCTTCTAAAAAACTATATTAATGGTTTCTTCGACTCTTATGTGTAGGATCAATGGAATTACTAAAGGGTTGTTTGTAAGTTTTAAACCTAAATCATCTCACCAATATCTACATGATCAAAACATGTTATTCCTATGTGTTATGTGAGATGACTTTCAATTTTACTTGATTAATTTTAATGAATTTAAATTAACCAACATTAGGTTAGATTCGATTTAGTCTAAGCTCATCAAGTAATCTTTTCAAGAGATTAGCTTCCGTGTCGTGGCGAGGCACTGAGGCCTTCTTTGATCGGAACAACGACCACTTCCTTAGACAAAGCTAATTTCAAGAAATTGATAACTCGACTTACTTGAGACTACGTCTTGGTCTAACTAGTTATTTTTGAAAAGAGGCTCCCGAGGCTCAATCTTTTGAGGATTTTAGTTGGTTTATTTTTGAAAAGAGGCTCCCGAGGCTCAATCTTTTCGCAGAGGATTTTAGTTGGTTATGAGTCCTATCTAACCATTCTAAAAATAAAGGAAAAACTAAGCATGCAATTTCTAAGACTTAACAAAATACATTTTGTATTGGCTCTGGACCATTGAATCGAGTGGGTCTATTCACATAGTGAATTTGGTCCTTGGGAACCCAATACATGTTAGATCCTAAAGTTGAAATCAAAGTGGTCTTAGGGACCCATGCTTGGACATTTTTCTTATGTTGGTTTACTATAGACATATATGACTTATTGGTTGTATTTGAGTTAAACCCGAGTCCGGCCTTGTTGTACAGGCCCTTTGTGATCCAAGTAAGAGGTCAAGTCCCTTGGATCCCAAAGTGAACCTTTCCAACGTGTTCCTAAGGTCTTCGACTTGTGTTTTCAAAAGCGAGTTCTCAACTTCAAGCTTTTCAGCAGGTTGAGTCCTCCTCTTGAATCTGAGTAGTCGAAGAGGTTAGGAGACCTCATGTTTGAGAAGGTTAACCTCCTCAATTAGGGTCTCGACCTTGGACTCGGACTTAGCTAGTTTCTTATTTAAAAATTTAATTGCACCATACAAAGTATTAAGTAACGACCGACTTACCCTTAATGATTCTTTTGAACCGGATACGGATCCGTGGCTTGTCTTGAATGGAAGCTCATCATCGGATTCGACTCGACTCTTCTTCGGTTTCGAGTCGTG
Source organism: Wurfbainia villosa (assembly GCA_025175895.1). Taxonomy (NCBI): domain Eukaryota; kingdom Viridiplantae; phylum Streptophyta; class Magnoliopsida; order Zingiberales; family Zingiberaceae; genus Wurfbainia; species Wurfbainia villosa. The sequence goes on along the minus strand of CM045995.1, from coordinate 112,120,211 downwards.
CTCGGTCGGCTTGGCCATTAGAGCTTGGATATCGCCTTCTTCCTCCGACAACTCCTCCCAAGTAGCGTTAGCGCTTTCTGGTCTTTGATGCTATTCTTTAGCTTTGGGCACTCGGACTTGATGTGACCAACTCGCTGTACACTCATAGCATCTAAAATTAGAAGTATTTGAATTAGGTTTAGGCTTACCTTGAGTTGTTGGTCGTTTTCGTCTCTTGATCATCTTCCGAACTAGATTGACTAGTTCGGATTCTATTTCGGAGTCTACTTCCGATTCGGACTCGTCTTCTTCCTTAGGGGGTGGCTTGCTTGCGGGCTTCTTCTTCTTTGAACCTGCAACTAAAGCAATACTCTTCTCGGCACGGACCACGTTAGTTTGCTCATGTAATTCAAGTTCCGAAAACAATTCGTCTAACCTAATTTTAGAAAGGTCCTTGGAGACCTTGTAGGCATCGACCATGGATGTCCACAAGGTGGTCCTAGGAAATGAGTTAAGAGAGTACCTGATAAGGTCGCGATTCTCGACCTTTTGTCCGATGGCATGGAGTTGGTTGACGATGTCTTGGATACGAGAATGTAGTTGAGTTGCGGTCTCGTTTTCCTGCATTTTCAAGTTATACAATTTATTTAAAAGTAAATCTCTTTTACATACCTTCGTGTCGTCGGTGCCTTCGTGTAGTTCCACTAGCTTGGTCCATAAGTCCTTTGCACTAATGAAGGGGCCGACGCGGTTGAGCTCTTCCTTGGACAACCCACATTGCAAGATTTGAGTTGCCTTGGCATCGGCTTCTACTTGTTTTTTCATGGAATTTGACCATTGATCGTAACCCAAAGATTCACCATCTTCATTAATAGGAAGTGTGAAACCGGTTTGGATTACGATCCACATCTCGATTTGGGTTTTAAGAAAGCATTCCATCCGACCCTTCCAATAACGAAAGTCATTACCGTTGTAAAACGGGAGTCAAGCGGTGCTAAACCTTCGAGATGGGCCATTTAAAAACAAGAAGAAGAACGCATTTAAAAGAATCTTGCAAAACACACACGAAAAGAATATTCCAAGACTTTCGTCTTGGATTAGTAGTGCGGGAAGTAAAAAAGATATATATAAAATGTAACTTGCAAAAAGAAATAAACAATCAAATGCGAATGTCGTTGAAGTTCCGGAGGACAACCTTACTCGGGATCTAACCCGAAGGACAACCTTATCCGGATCCTAAAGCCTCTAATGCAATTCTATATGTAGGAGAAGATAAGCAAGTGAAATAATTATACGAAAACAGAAATAAATAAATAAAAATCTGTAAAAAGAAAACAAAGCTAGATTGGTGGTTTCACGAATCTTAGCGCCGACTCTGATACCAATTGTTGGATCGAAAGTGTCGCTAGAGGGGGTGAATAGCGTCACTGATGTCGTTAAAAACTTTTGCAATAAGTAAAAAGCAAGTAGAGAATGCACAACGGAAATATAAAGTAGACAAGATATTTTTACGTGGTTCACAATCTTTCGATTGCTAATCCACGGCCCTAGTGATCCTTGATCACGTACGGAGGGCAATTCACTAAAACCACTCCTCTTCGTTGGAAGTAGGAGCAACGATTACAAAAAGAAATCAAGGCAAAGGGACACTCCCCCTTTCCTTGTTACGATTAAAGCACAAAGACAATTTAAAGAAGTAGAACTTAAATAAATATACCGACAACTCTTATAAGTAGAAGATGTAGCTTTCGTTGTCAGTGCACTTCGTCGTAGCAAATGTGAGTAGTAGTAGCGGCGTTACGACGGCGTGTTGAGAGCTCTTGATGTCTTGTTCTTTGCTTGGCTTGAACATGTCTATTTATGGATATTGATCTATGAATTTAGACATAGGTAGTGTCCAAGGTGAGGTTCTTATCCCCCAAGACTTGTTCATCCACATCCTTTGCGCCAACTCAAGGATGAGGTGTTTCATCCAACCACCTTGTGCCACCTCCAACCTCCTTGTGCGCCAACTCAAGGATGAGGTGTTTCATCCAACCACCTTGTGCCACCTCCAACCTCCTTGGGCGCCAACTTGAGGATGAGGTGTTTCATCCAACCACCTTGTGCCACCTCCAACCTCCTTGGGCGCCAACTTGAGGATGAGGTGTTTCATCCAACCACCTTGTGCCACCTCCAACCTCCTTGGGCGCCAACTTGTTGGAGCCATTCAACTTGTGCCACATCATGGGAGCCAACCATCTTGTGCCAACTCACCTTATTTTGGGCGTCCACCACAAGGAAGCTTGGTGATGGTTTGGATGTCCACCTTGATGCCACATCACCCTTTGTACCAAAACACGAGTCAAGTCCAAATTCACCCCCTTGAAATTCGAGCTCTTCTCGAGGCTGGAACTTGACTAGCAGCTATGATAGTCAAAGGGTTTTGACTGATACAAGTTAGCTTAAAATATAAAGTACGATGGTTCTAACCATCTGATCTCGACCTAGACCTTCCATTGGAGGTATTGGGTCGGATCTACGCTTAACGACCTTGCTTCGCTTTCACACGAGCTTACCTTGTAGCCTCGCTTCCGGTCTTCACCCGAGTACCTCGGCTTCCTCCGAAGTCCCTCTGGCATTGCCCGACCACCTCGGTTCCCACCGGGTGTCGCAGACCTTCCGCTCAACTTTAGCATTTCTGCACACTTAATTGAGCTCGTAAGATAACAAATATACCCTTAACTATTGAGCCTTTTGCCATAATCAAAATACCGGTTCGACTTTGGTGCCCACTGCACCAACATATAGGACACGGTTTCCTCCTATAATCAACGACAAACCATAAAATAATATTATTTCCTAACTTACCAGGCCTATCGACTTAACACATAAATATCGCCCATTGGTAAATCAAAGAAATAAATACTAAGTATATGTGTTCGTTATTATATCAGGATTAAGAGCATGTACACCATAATATCTGAGGTCTGATTCAATTATATAGTCAGTATAAATTGAATCACCTCTAAATCGGTCATGCTCAATACACAAAGTGTACTAGTGTAATTTTATGATTAAGATAAACCAATACCAAATTACACTACAACCATGCCAATGGTTTGTCCAAAACCATCTTGGTTGTGAGCCTATACTTATACTCTACAAGGAATTGATAACATAATTTTTTGTGCGACACCACAGACCATGTTATCTACAATGTAAAGTATCAGACAATATGCATAAATATAAAATGCAAACAATGATCATGTGATTCTTATTTCAAAATTAAGATGTTCATACAAAAGCTAGACTTTTAGTATACATCCTAACAATCTCCCACTTATACTAAAAGACTATGCTACCATCAAACTACCATACATCTGATTCCCATTCCCTCCACATGTCTATCAAAAGCTCTCGCTGGAAGGGCCTTAGTGAAAGGATCTACCAGGCTATCCTCTGATGTAATCTTGGCGACAACAACTTCTCCTCGCTTTACGATCTCTCGTATCAGGTGGTACTTGCGCTCTATGTGTTTACTTGCCTTATGGGCTCGTGGTTTCTTCGAGTTTGCAACTACACCACTATTATCACAATAAATTGTGATAGTTCTGGGCAAACCAAGAATCACATCCAAGTCTATCATGAAGTTCCTGAGCCACACAGCTTCTTTGGCTGTCTCAGAGGCTGCCACATACTCTGCTTCCATGGTGGAGTCCGCCACACATTTCTGCTTGACACTTCTCCATACAATGACTCCACCTCCCAAAGTAAACACATAACCCGAGGTAGACTTACTGTTATCCCTATCTAATTGGAAGTCAAAATCTGTGTAACCCACAGGGAGTAATTGAACTTCCTGGTATACCAGTATATAATCCCTAGTTCTTCTCAGGTACTTCAATATATACTTTACCGCAGTCCAATGTCCCTTTCTTAGATTACTTTGATATCTGCTAACCATGCCCACGGTAAAGTAGATATCCAACATCGTACATAACATAGCATACATGAGGCTTCCTACTGCCGAAGCATAAGGAACCACCTTCATCTCCTCTATCTCCTTTGATGTTCTAGGACACATCTCTTTAGATAGAGGTACTCCATGCCGAAAAGGTAGAAAACCTTTCTTGGAGTTCTGCATGCTAAAATGAGCTAGAATAGTGTCTATGTATGAAGCTTGAGATAAGCACAACATTTTTTTCTTACGATCCCTTATAACCTTGATCCCAAGGATGTGTCCCACTTCTCCCAAGTCCTTCATATCAAATTGTTTGAACAACCATACTCATACGTCTGATAACACTTTGACATTGTTACCAATGAGTAAAATGTCATCTACGTATAGTACAAGAAATACCACTACGTTTCCATCACATCTCTTGTATACACAAAACTCATCCGGACTTTGAATAAATCCATATGACTGGATTACCTCATCAAAACGGATGTTCCAAGATCTCGAAGCTTGCTTTAATCCATAAATGGATTGATTAAGCTTGCACACAAGATGCTCTTTGCCCTTTGCAATGAATCCCTCTGGTTGCTCCATATAGATGTTTTCTTCAAGACTTCCATTAAGGAAAGTTGTCTTGACATCCATCTGTCATACCTCATAATCCATATGAGCAGCAATAGACAAAAGAATCTGAATAGACTTGACCATGACTACCGACGAAAAAGTCTCCTCATAATCGATACCCTCTTTCTGAGTATACCCTTTCGCAACAAACCTTGCTTTGAAAGTCTCTACCTTCCCTTATGATCCTTTCTTTCTTCTGTAGATCCACTTGCATCCAATGACTTTTATACCATTGGGTGGTTCTACTAGCTCCCAGACTTGATTTGAATCCATAGATTCTATCTCAGAATTCATCGCCCTTTGCCAAGATACTGCATCATTATCTTGGAGTGCCTCGTTATATGTCCAGGGATTAGGCTTATGTTTGCTAGGGACCAAATCAGAAAATTCTCCCAAGAACATAAATCTATCAGGTTGTCTAACAACCCTCCCACTACTATGAGATATCACTTGTGTATCCTCTGTGACATGCGGTGCAGTCACTTGTGGTATGTCCTCTTGTACCGTTGGTACTGAAGTAGCAACTTCCCCTCTTAATCCCTCCAGAACAATCTTGCTCATGGGCTTGTGGTTCATCACATAGTCTTCCTCTAAAAATCGAGAATTCGTGCTAACGATCATCCTCTGATCTTTAAGACTATAGAACAAACCACCTTTCATTCCTCTAGGATAGCCTACGAACAACCGCACTTCTGTTCGAGATTCCAACTTACCAGCATCTCCCTTCAGCACATGTGATGGACTACCCCAAATCCGAATATATCTCAGACTAGGCTTTTGCCCAGTCCACAATTCTGTGGGAGTAGAAGGTACTAATTTAGATGGTACCAAGTTCAAAATATACACTGCCATTTTCAGAGCATACCCTCAGAACGAATTTGGTAACTCAGAATAACTCATCATCGATCTAACCATCTCTATAAGAGTTATATTCCTTCTCTCTGCCACACCATTCTGCTGGGGTGTACCAGGTGCAGACAGTTGGGATTGAATCCCAGCCTCTGATAAGTAACTCCTAAACTCTCCCAAGAGGTATTCACCACCACAATCAGATCGTAGTGTCTTGATACTTCTACCTTGACGTTTCTTCACATCAGCCGTGAATTCTTTGAACCTGTCAAAGCATTCAGACTTGTGGTGTATCAAGTAAATGTATTTATATCTTGAATAATCATCTATAAAAGAGACAAAATATTCAAAACCCCCTCAAGCCTGGATAGACATAGGACCACACAAATCAAAATGAACCAATTCCAACACATCTTTGGCTCTATACCTCTTGGCCTTAAAAGGCCTCTTGGTCATTTTACCTTCCAAGCAAGATTCATAGGTTGGGAAATCTTCCACCACCAATGAACCCAAAGGTCCATCAGCTATTAACCTTTGAATTCTACTCAGATTAATATGACCTAACCTTAGATTCCAAAGATATGTTTGGTTCATTTTTGAAGGTTTTTTTTCTCTTATTAGATTTAGAAGATGAGTTATTTATTTCTATTTGCTTCGTGGGAGTTTTTGGTTCAAGAGTGTATAAATTTTTTACCAATGCATCAGAACAAATAATCTCCCATTTCCTTTTTATAACAACTCTGTCATTAAAAAAAAATAGAATACCCATCCATAAACAATTTAGAAACTGAAATCAAATTCTTTCTAAATGTAGGTACATAAAGGAAATTTCTCAGAACCAAAGTTTTATTTCTATCAAAAGATAAATAAATGTCTCCCACTGCAATAGATGCCACCTTCGTAGCATTGCCCATGTAGACGGTAATCTCTCCCTTAACTAGTCGTCTGGTTTCCTGGAACCCCTGCAAAGAATTGCAGACATGATCTGTGGCTCCCGTATCTACACACCAGGTACCGATAGATAACATCGCTAAACAGGTTTCAATGGATAAACTAAAAGATATACCTTTGTTCTGTTTCCAGTTAGGGTAGTCTGCCTTCCAATGTCTAGTCTGTTTGCACGTGAAGCACTTGCTTTTCGGCTTCTTCACTCCTGCTTGAGATCCTGCCGCCATCTTTGCTATGCCTTGTTTCTTCTTCTTCATGCCTTTCGGCTTAGAAGTAGAAACCTTTTGAGCAACCATGGCATGAGCACTCTAATGAAAAAGCCTCTCTGCTGCCTGGAGTTCTGTCAGAAGCTCCGCCAATGAATACAACCTCTTATTCATGTTGTAGTTCAGGCGAAACTACTCAAAACTTCTAGGTAGAGATTGAAGAATGATATCGACCTGGGTTTCCCCATCGATCTCCGCTCCAAGAACTTCCAACTCATTCAAATGAGCCATCATCTTGAGAACATGATCCCTCACGGGTGTTCCCTCAATCATGATGGTCATCATCAAGTTCCTCATAGCTTCCTTCCTAGCAGCCCGATTCTAGTGTCCGAAAAGTTCCTTGAGATTGAGCATCATGACATAGGAAGTAGTCATGGCCAGATGCTGATGTTGCAATACATTTGATATAGAAGCCAAAATGTAACACCGCGCCATCTCATCTACCTTGATCCACTTCCTATAACACTATTTCTCCTTTTCACTAGAATCATCCCTAGGCTTAGGAGGACATTCTTCGAAGAGTACATATTTGTACTCCTCAACAGTCAAGACAATGTCCAGATTCCGTTTCTAATCAACATAATTAGGTCCAGTAAGTTTGTTTTCTTTTAGAATAACAGCAAGTGGATTGAAAGCCATTTTGAAAAACCTATGAATCACAAAGATCAAAACATTAGATTTTAAAAATTTATTGATTCCTCAAACAATAAAATTTTAAAATCAACCAACACTTCAAAACATCAAGAATATCGTATGCCACGATAGTGTTGACATATACGAATTCTACATTTGTAAGAGAAAGTTTTATCCATTAATTTTATTATCCTGTCAACCTTAATTTTTGACAAATAAAATTAATAGTTGGTTCCTCTTTGGCCTTACAAATAAAAGCAGTGACTCCGATGGGGAGGATATTTTTATTTGCATCTAAGTGTTTACCATTACCTGATACTAAGACAATTACTTCATATTATGTGCCTTCTGATGGGGAAATACACACGCTCCTAAATAATTTCTTATAACTATATTTGACCTAGTGATCCGCAAAACAAACTCATCCGATATGGAGGAAGACACTCAGAGCCAACGTGCAAGTTTGTTCACATCACATGTCAAATTGTAATAGAGGCCCTAGAAATTAAAAAAATATCCCTCTCCCACTTAGTAATTTAAAATTGAGGAATTTTCAAACACACACAACATACATATCAAACAATAAGCAATAAATATGAAAAATTAAATTTTCCAACTATTATGGCTTTTGTTTTCTAATATGCTTCCCTTCGTGTCGCCACTTCGTTTGCTCCTCCCTTTACCATGCGCAAGCCACAAGGGGATCCGAGCCGAGATAAAATATTTGAATTTACATCCATCGATCCTATACTCCACGAAGGAGTGTACAACATATCTAGATCAAAAGTAAATTAAAATGAGCGGCTAAACAATGCCGTATTTAATTACAAAAATTAAATACTAATTAGCCTCGTCAACCCTGAGGATTCAAATAATTAATTACAATCACACACATATAATCACATACATTCACATAGCCATAATAGTTGGATCTTATGCTTGCAAGAAAAAAGTTATCCTACGCACATCCTACTATTATCCGACATAAATAATATATGATAAATGCATGAAAGTAACTGAATCCAAAACACACAAAATCGGAAACTGTGGCTCTGATACCAATTGAAGGGAGGTGTCTCACTTCGCTTCGGTCGCTTGTGCATGGCGATCCTATCTCACTTCCCCGGATTAAAATTTTATTAATTAAAACTAATCCGGATGGAGATGGATTACCCAAGCAACCGATTCAACATCGTGCTATTCGATTTGAGTGGTCGCATGATCAAACTTGTTGTTCAAGCAACCTAACCCTTTTCCTTTATTAGCCGCAGAATAGATGATGAATTGATCGTCGGTTTTTGTGTTTATGATCAGGGTCCATGTCAATCAACAACATACAAAATACAAAAGAACAAGAATCAAAATTAAACAAGATTATGCCTCTTGATCTTCTATTTTATTCCTATCATCTTCTTGGACGTTGTGTGGGCGACGATCTTCCAATAATTGAAGCCTCCTAGACCATGTATCTTCCCTTCCTTGCTCATTTTGAACAAGAGAAGAAAACCCTCCCTTCTTCTCCTTGCTTGTACCAACCACCAAACTCCAAGTGTGGTGTCCACTGACCCTAAGGAGAGGAGAGGAGGCTCTGGCCAAAGAAAGGAAGAAAGGGATAAACCCTAACTCCTCTTGCCGCTGACCCTAGGACAAGGAGAGGGAGGCGCCGACCAAAGAAAGGAAGAAAGGGGTAAACCCTAACTCCTCTTGTCGCCAGCCCTAAGGAAAGGTAGAAGAGGCGCCGACCAAAGGGAAGAATAGGAATCAAAACCCTTGTTGGCGGATCGTGCTATTCCTCGGAGGCTCATTGGCTCCCATGTCCCCGGATTAAAATTTTCACTAATGAAAACTAATCCGGATGGGATGAGTTTCCTAAGCACAACCAATTCGTCGTCGTGCTAACAACTTGAGCGATCGCTTGAACAAACTAGTTGTTCAAGCAACACAACTCTTCTAGTTGGTTAGCCGCGGAAGAGACGACGCACGGATCGCCGGTTTTTGTGTTTCTTATTCGGGGTCCATGATTATACAAATACATGCAAATGCAAACTAGTATAATCAACATATACTAACATAAAGAACATAAGCTAGCATATCAAATAAGAACATGAAAAGAACAATAATAAAAGTTGTGAAACTTTTATACCTCTTGATCTTCTATCGTATGTCCTAACCTCCTTGTAGACTTCGTGTGGGAGAAGATCCTCCACAAGTTGAAGCATCCTAGATCTTCTTCAATCCAAAGAAAGAAGAACTCTCTTTCTCTTCTTGCTTGAGCAAACCACCAATCCACAAAAGGATTGATGCCGCTGGCCCCAAGAATAGAGAGAACATAATGGAAACAACCAAGGAACCAAACTAGGGACAAACCCTAGTTTTGGTGCCGCCGGCCAAGATGGAGTGAAGGGGAGAAAGGGAATATGTTGGGCGCCGGCTACGGTGGAGGGAATAGAGGAAGGAGCCGGCCACAACCTAGGAAGAGGAAGAGCTCCTGTAGGGAATTCTTTATGCCAAATGGCATATGCGCAACGGAAAAATTAGGATCCCTTCCAAGTGATCCATGCGAAAGCAAACTCGTATAAAATAAATTTCTCTAAACCAAGCCTATCTTATAGGAGAGGATTACCTTTGTTGCGTGCCCTTGTTAATCCCGTTTCTTCCTTTTGTTTGTTGGATCTTTAGCACGTTCAAGTGTCCGTGCCTCTATATGTATCCACACGAGCAAGCTCTTGTCTCACAAAAGAAAACTAGAGGAGCTCTCCTTTACTTCTTGCTAGAGAAGTCCCTAAAGGAGAGGAAGCTAGGGAAAAAGAGAAGGGAAGAAGAAGACTACTCTTCTTGCTACACTCACAAAAGCCACACAACAATAAGCTCTAAAGCTCTCTCCAAGCCTCAAGCTCCCAACAACCACACTCCACCAAAAACTCTACTTTGGCCGGCCACTCCATGGAGCCTTTTATAGGGTTGGAAAAACCCTTCCACCTCCTTCACATTCAATGCAATCCATTGCATTGAGACAAACTCAAAAAGGATTTGGCTTCCTTGTTTGGCCGGCCACTTAAGGAGACAAAACCATTTTGTTTCCTTCCACCTTATCTAGCTTAGGTGGATGCTTAGGTGGCATGCTTATGTGGCATGCTTATGTGGCATTCTTATGTGGCATTCATGCATGTTGAATTAATCTTATTAATTCAATTAAGCTTATGTTATCATATTGAATTAATCTTATTAATTCAATTAAGCTTATGTTATCATATTGAATTAATCTTATTAATTCAATTAGGTAACATATTGAATTAATCTCATTAAATCAATTAGCTAAAATTCTCATTAAGCTTAAAGTCCAAAAACCATTTTGTACTTAAGCTTATTCCCAAATTATTCTAGTCAAACTAGAATACTCTAATTCCTCTAATCATCATGCTCTTTGTGTGTGACCCTATAGGCTCTCATAACGTTGGCAGTGGACCTAAACTCTTTTAGATACACAAGCAATGAGCGGCATCTAGCAATACATCATTGCTACCCAAGTTATGAGATAAGTCAAGATCCACTAACCTTTAAGTGACTACTATAATATATGACCGTGTCCTTCTATCCTTGATATCAGTTGACAATGAGGCATAGGCCGTGTCATCCTCGATCAATCTATGTGTTTCTTGATCCACAGTAAACTAACTCAAACAAATGAGCTCAATATCTCATATTGACTCATTCGAGCATGGCCATGCGTTTTAGTAGTTCTACTCAATCAAGGGCCCACCGATATCACTCGTCATATGAGAGGATAGATCCCATCTACATCACTCACATCCCTCCGCATAATTTGTTATATACCCGATGTCGCCTTTATGGTCCACCCTATTACGGGTGGCGTTTGTGATACCAAAGTACATAACTCCTTATGTAGGAAGTAGTGACTTGGTCTGAGGACTATTCATACCAATAGTCACATGAGAAAGTTTATGACACTCATATAATGATCCATGAAACTTTCTCATGGTCGAATTGGGTCGGTATATATTCTCTAATATATACCCATGTGTCAACTTGATATCATATATCCATGACTTGTGAGATCAAGTCATCAATTGACCTACATGCTAGTCTTTATGTATTAATATTGCCCTTGCATATTAATACTTGACTAGAACATTTAGAAAGTGTTCTCTCTGACCTCTCATAATCAATTACGCCAATTGATGTCGTAGATAAGAACCTACTTTTCTAGGGCATTACTATATTTAATTTAGGCACAAGCAAGACTTAAATATAATAACCAATCCTTTGCCTTTATAGAATATGATACAAAATGTTCCCTATTCAACCATCACATGATTGGTTCTTAGGGCTATAACTAACAATCTCCCACTAGCACTAGTACCAATCACTATGATATCTAATACCTAGTAACCTAGTGTGACCATCATGCTTCCTCTGTGCCAAAGCCTTGGTCAATGGATCTGCAATGTTAGCTTCTGTCGGTACTCTGCATATCCTCACATCTCCTCTATCGATGATCTCTCGAATGAGATGGGCGCGATATGTGTTTGGTCTGATGTGATCGAGGTTCCTTAGCTGTCTGATAGCCCCATTGTTGTCACAATAGAGGTCTATTGGATGCGCAATGCTAGGAACTACCCCAAGTTCAGATGAACTTGGAGCCAACAGACCTCCTTTCTTTGCATCGGATCGACAATATACTCGGCTTTGTTGTAGAATCGACAGCGTGTCTGCTTGAACTCTTCGACTCACGGCTCCACCATTCGAGCAAAACACGTACCGATTGCGATCTATAGTCATCCTTATGCATTTGGAAGCTTGCATCAACATAACCCTTCTGATTAGCTCCTCATTGCCTCCAAATATCGAAATATTCTTTGTTCTTCGTAAGTATTTAAGAATATTTTTGGTGCTATCCGATGACTTTCACAGATCCGATTAGTATCTACTCGTCATGCTCAAGCATACGAGGCGTCGGAGCAGTACAAAGCATGGCGTACATGATAGACCCTATGGCGATGCATAAGGGATCTTATCCATGCGATCTCTCTCCTCCTTAGAAGAGGACATTGAGTCTTGAAAGACTCACACCATGTGATAAAGCGAAATCCTTTCTTGGAATTTTGCATAGCAAAGCGATCTAGCACTTTATCAATGTATGTACTCGACTTAGGCCAAGTAATCTTTTAGATCTATCTCTATAGATCTTGATGCCTAGAATATAGGCACTTCACCTAAGTCTTTCATCGAGAAACAATTCCTAACCACATCTTCACGATTTGGAGTGAGGAATATCATTTCGATGAAGTATGTCATCTACATACAAGACAAGAAATACAAGTTGTGCTCCCACTATTTCTCTTGTAGACACAAGGTTCATCTTCATTCTTGATGAAACCAAACTCTTTGATTGCATCATCAAATCGAAGATTCCGGCGAGAGGCTTGCTTTAGTCCATAAATGGACCTTTGCGGTTTGCATACCTTTCGAGGATGCTTTGGATCTTCAAAACCCTCGGTGTGTCATGTACACATCCTCGAGTAGCTTTCCATTCGAGCGGTTTTGACATCCATCTGCAGATCTCATAATCGTGGTAGAACGCAATAGCAAGTATGATCCGAATGGATTTAAGCATCATAATGGTGAAAAGGTTTCATCATAGTCAATACCATGAATTTGTTTGAATCCTTTGCCACCAATCTACCTTTATAGGTATGCTTATTACCATCCATGTCAGTCTTTACTTTAAAGACCCACTTACACCCAATGGGTTTTACCCCTTCAGGTGGATCAACCCAAGTCCATACTTGGTTAGTGTACATGGATTCCATTTCGGATCTCATGGCCTCTAGCCATTTCTCGGACTCTGGGCTCATCATAGCTTCTTGATAGGATGTAGGCTCGTCAAGATCGATAAGCAATACATCACCATTGTCGGTCAAGAGAAAGAATATCTCTCGGGTTGGCACGGATCCTTCAGATCTATGAAGAGGTTGGTCTACTTGAACAGGTGTTTGCTCCACAACTCTTTGGGCAACAATTTCCTCATCCACAACACTTTGTGGTGCCTGTTCATTTTCCATCGAAGCCTTAGTGTTATCTTCATCTTGAACTTCTTCAAGATGAATTTTACTCCCACTAGTTTTCTAGAAATAAATTCTCTTTCTAGAAAGACAACATTTCCAACAAACACCTTGCCAAGTGTGGGATTGTAAAAGTAATATCCCTTAGTTTCCTTGGGATATCCTACAAAATAACACTTATCGATTTGGGTCCTAGTTTATACGAGACTTGGCGTCTAACATAAGCTTCACAACCCCAAATCTTTATAAAAGACATTTTGGGACTCTTCGATCCATATCGTATATATGGTGTCTTTTCTATGGCTTTTGATGGGGCAGCGATTAAGTGTAGCGGTGTCTCTAGAGCTAGTCCCCAAAAGGAAGTAGGTAGATCGATCGGCTCATCATTGATCGTACCATATCTAATAGTCGATTTCTCCTCTCGGATACACCATTCCATTGTGGTGTTCGGGGGAGTGAGTTGGGATATTATCCCACACTCGGCCAGTGATCACGAAACTCTTGACTAAGGTATTCACCACCTCGATCTGATCGAAGTAGCTTAAGTTGGTTTTGTACTTCATTCTTGAATGCTTTGAACTTTTCAAAGGATTCTGACTTATGTCTCATCAAATATAAGTAGCCAAATCTACTCATATCATCAGTGAAAGTAATAAAGTACTTATAGCCTCCTCTGGCTTCGACATTGAAAGGCCCACATACATCAGTATGTATGAGTCCTAACAAGTCCGTCGCTCTCTCGCCATGTCCACTAAATGGAGTTTTAGTCATCTTTCCTAAAAGGCAAGATTCGCATACCTCATATGATTCAAAATCAAATGAGTCCAATAATCCATCTTTATGGAGTTGGGATATGCGTTTTTCATTTATGTGACCTAGGCGACAGTGCCAGAGATATGTTTGGTTCGAATCATTCGATTTGAACCGTTAGTATTCGTTATAAATTGGGGTTTCTAAATCTAGAACATAGAGACCATTCATAAGTGGTGCATTACAATAGAACATTTCATTTAAATAAATGGAACAACATTTGTCCTTTATTATAAAAGAAAAGTTTTTCTTGTCTAAACAAGATCTGAAATTATGTTCTTTGTCAATGCGGTACATATAAGCACTCCTCTAGTTTTAATATAATCCCAGTGGTCTATGACAAGGAATATGTTCCTACATTTCTGACGACAACTTTTGCCATTGCCTACTCGTAGGTCTACTTAGCCTTTGCCATTTGTCTACTATTTCTCGGTCCACTGCACATTATTACAAATGTGAGATGCACATCCGGTATCTAATACCCATGTAGAAGAAATAGATAGATTAACTTCTATAAGCGTGTATACAGGCGAAGTCCCACTTCTTTTATTCTTTACTTCCTCGAGTAGACTTTGCGGTTCGCTTCCGGTGTCGATCTCACGCATGATAGCGATCCCTTCCTTAGGTACTTTACCTTTACCCTTTGAAGTGGATGAATTGGCCTTGCCTTTGGCTTAGGTCTTACCCTTGCCTTTGCGCTTACCTTTGCCCTTCTTGACCATTAGTACATTACGTTGCTAACTTTCTTTTGAGATTGGTTGGATTCTTAACATCTTTGAGAATCTCGAGCAAAGGTTTATCAATTTCATTCATGTTATAATTCATGACCAATTGATTATATGCTTCCGACGATTGCGAGGATAACATCGGTTGCCAATTCTTGGCTCGATGGAAAACCTAGTCTTTCAAGGTTCTCAGCGTACCCAATCATTTTGAGTCGTGAGTTCCTACAGTGTTCCTTCTTGCATCTTGCATGCAAAAAGAGCCTTAGACACTTCAAAAGCGCTCGTGCCTAGCTTGTCCTTGATATAGTTGTTTCAAATGCTCAACCATATCATAGGCATCCATGTTCTCATGTTATACAGGCTCGAGTTCATGGTGGCAAGCATAAGACATGACACATCTAATCGTCATCTTGATGCTTCTTATAAGCATCCTTTTGGCCAGTGGCGCATAGGCGGGTGTTCAGGTAGCTGCTCTAGGACATACAGTTTGCGTTCTTGCTTGAGGATAATCCTCAAGTTCCTATACCGATCAAGAAAGTTCGCTCCATTAAGCTTGTCCTTCTCAAGGGCCAGATGAGAAGTTGAGGGGGTGTGTCGTGTTAGATGTCATGGTGATCTACAACATTAAAATGCAAAGTTAAGTATCATACCTAAATCATTTAATTAGGCATTTAATTAAATGAGGCTCCACTAAATTCTCATAGCTACTATTTAGCTATAAATTTATATGGGATAAAGATCCACATTATAATTGTCTTGAGTTAGCTTTGGCTAATCGCCCAAGGCGTAGTATAATTAGGTAGGCAATCTTTGCCAATTACATCTGATGTAACTCTTTAATAGCTTTGGTTATGTTTTAGATTAGTTTAGTGTTATTCCTAAACGGCTTCGGTGTGGCGAGGCACGAGGGCCTTCTTGGATATCAGACAGCGACCACTTCTAAGACAAAGGCGATGTTGAAATCACACATAAAACTAATTTTAAAACTTATGTTCAAAGCTAATATATGCCTCTACTTTCTTAACTAATTAAGAAAACTTAATTAAGTCTTAACCAAGTTTGATAGCGGGACATCACGATTGTCCACTCGCACTCTTCCAAGATAAAATGCATTGCTTTGCTTTGGCAAACCCAATAACAAATGATCGAGGAAGTAGTGAGTACCAAGCTTTGGTAGGTATATCGTTTTTGACTTATTAAGAAATAAACATGTATCATATACATATTAGCATACATCACATATAAGCTAAACTAATCATGCATCACATACAAGCTAAACTATCATGCATCACATACATATTAAACTAAGCGTGTCATGGTTATGGGCCTTATTCTACAATCTTCTCAAGCCAATGAAAAGATTGATTGGTCAGCCTAGGGATAGCATCTTCTCCTAAGTGCTTCCTTTTGGTTGTCTTGTGTGTTGACTTCCTCCTTGTAACCTCATCTTCCAATGGACCCTCCATCTTTGTTTTGTACATTACAAAAGGAGAAATACTCGAGTTACATTCGAGTCTAAAACTAATTTTACAACAAGAATTTTAGGAGGAAGGCACGACACGCAGGCCGTATTTAAGAATTACAACACACACACATTCACAAACCTTTTGGGACTAGGCCATAACCATGCACCATGTCATTTTAACTTTTAAAAGACATTGGATATTTTATTATGTTTGACAATTGCTAATGCAATTATCAACTCATAATAAAATTTATCCTACTTCTATATCACATATAAAATAGAAAACCTATTTTATACGATCTTTCAAGTGGCTCTGATACCCTTTGTAGAGGAATTCTTTATGCCAAATGGCATATGCGCGGAAAAATTAGGATCCCTTCCAAGTGATCCATGCGAAAGCAAACTCGTATAAAATAAATTTCTCTAAACCAAGCCTATCTTATAGGAGAGGATTACCTTTGTTGCGTGCCCTTGTTAATCCCGCTTCTTCCTTTTGTTTGTTGGATCTTTAGCACGTTCAAGTGTCCGTGCCTCTATATGTATCCACACGAGCAAGCTCTTGTCTCACAAAAGAAAACTAGAGGAGCTCTCCTTTACTTCTTGCTAGAGAAGTTCCTAAAGGAGAGGAAGCTAGGGAAAAAGAGAAGGGAAGAAGAAGACTACTCTTCTTGCTACACTCACAAAAGCCACACAACAATAAGCTCTAAAGCTCTCTCCAAGCCTCAAGCTCTCAACAACCACACTCCACCAAAAACTCTACTTTGGCCGGCCACTCCATGGAGCCTTTTATAGGGTTGGAAAAACCCTTCCACCTCCTTCACATTCAATGCAATCCATTGCATTGAGACATACTCAAAAAGGATTTGGCTTCCTTGTTTGGCGGCCATAAGGAGACAAAACCATTTTGTTTCCTTCCACCTTATCTAGCTTAGGTGGATGCTTAGGTGGCATGCTTATGTGGCATGCTTATGTGGCATTCTTATGTGGCATTCATGCATGTTGAATTAATCTTATTAATTCAATTAAGCTTATGTTATCATATTGAATTAATCTTATTAATTCAATTAAGCTTATGTTATCATATTGAATTAATCTTATTAATTCAATTAGGTAACATATTGAATTAATCTCATTAAATCAATTAGCTAAAATTCTCATTAAGCTTAAAGTCCAAAAACCATTTTGTACTTAAGCTTATTCCCAAATTATTCTAGTCAAACTAGAATACTCTAATTCCTCTAATTATCATGCTCTTTGTGTGTGACCCTATAGGCTCTCATAAGCGTTGGCGGTGGACCTAAACTCTTTTAGATACACAAGCAATGGCGGCATCTAGCAATACATCATTGCTACCCAAGTTCTGAGATAAGTCAAGATCCGACTAACCTTTCGTGACTACTATAATATATGGTGTCCTTCTATCCTTGATATCAGTTGATCAATGAGGCATAGACCGTGTCATCCTCGATCAATCTATGTGTTTCTTGATCCACGAGTAAACTAACTCAAACAAATGAGCTCAATATCTCATATTGACTCATTCGAGCATAATGCGTTTTAGTAGTTCTACTCAATCAAGGGGCCCACCGATATCACTCGTCATATGAGAGGATAGATCCCATCTACATCACTCACATCCCTCGCATAATTTGTTATATACCCGATGTCGCCTTTATGGTCCACCCTGTTACGGGTGACGTTTGGCGATACCAAAGTACATAACTCCTTATGTAGGGAACCGTAGTGACTTCAGGTCTGAGGACTATTCATACCAATAGTCACATGAGAAAGTTTATGACACTCATATAACGATCCATGAAACTTTCTCATGGCGGGTCAGTTCAGTATATATTCTCTAATATATACCCATGTGTCAACTTGATATCATATATCCATGACTTGTGAGATCAAGTCATCAATTGACCTACATGCTAGTCTTTATGTATTAATATTGCCCTTGCATATTAATACTTGACTAGGAACATTTAGAAAGTGTTCTCTACAGCCTCTCATAATCAATTCTGCCAATTGATGTGCTGTAGATAAGAACCTACTTTTCTAGGGCATTACTATATTTAATTTAGCTGGCACAAGCAAGACTTAAATATAATAACCAATCCTTTGCCTTTATAGAATATGATACAAAATGTTCCCTATTCAACCATCACATGATTGGTTCTTAGGGCTATAACTAACAGCTCCTATCCTATAGTCGCCGCCCACCTTCCTTGCATACCCTAGCCGCCCAACCATAGGAGCCAAACCCTAATTAGGGTTTCCTCCTTAGGTCTTCTTGCCGCCCAACCAAGAAGGAAGGAAGAGATCTAACCAGCCACCTTTCCTAGGAAGAAGAAGAACTCTTCCTAAAAGTTGCCGTCCACCTTCCTTCTATGCCTTGGCCGCCCATGCAAAGGAGCCAAAACCCTAATCAAATTAGGGTTTCCTCCATAGGGTTCCTTGCTGCCCAAGCATGGTGGAGAGAAAGGATCTAGGAGCTAGCCACCTCCAAGGAAGAAGACAAACTCCTCCACAAGTGGCCGCCCCACCTTTCTTCCAAGCCTTTGCCGCCCAACCCAAAAGAGCCAAACCCTAATTAGGGTTTCCTCCTTAGGGTTTCTTGCCGCCCAAGCAATGCTAGGCAAAACCCTAATTTCCTTAGCATCCATCATCAACCATTCTCACTTGTTGCCGCCCAACCCATAGCCACCCTTTTATAGAGTTAGGGTTTAGGCCTTGGTTTAATCTCCACCGTTGGTTCTAGGGTTTTAATCTCAACCGTCGGATCTAGAGATTTAATCTCAACCGTCGGTTCTAGGGTTTTAATCCCAACCGTCGGATCTAGAGATTTAATCTCTACCGTTGGTTCTTAGGAATTTAATCCCAACCGTCGGATCTAGAGATTTAATCTCCACCGTCGGTTCTAGGAATTTAATCCCAACCGTCGGATCTAGAGATTTGTTTTCCATCATTTGATCTAGACTTCATGAGGTTTATATTAGGCTACGATAGGGACCATGAGGAGGAGTTGGGTCTTGGCCACCCGATGGATCGGAACCACACAAACTTGATCCATCAATGATGTTCCATTCCACTAGAGGATCATCATCGAACTACCTCACCAACCCCCATAAATTAATATGGGCTCCATATATTATTTGTACATCCATCTCCCCGTGTTTAAGATATCGAATGTCCGTCAATTAATTGATTTCTTGACCATCAATTAATTAACATCTAACTCCTCGAGTAGTACCACTCAACCTTATCATCATGTTGACTAAGTCAACCTGCAGGGTTTACATGATGAACCTTATGAGCTCCTCAAGGGGACATCATCAACCTAATACATAGGACACGGATTCCTCCTATAATCAATGACACACCATATAAATAATATCATTTCTCAACTTACCGGGCATATTGATTTAATCCATAGAAATCTCACCCTCTGGTAAATCAAAGAAATAAATATTAAGAACATGTGCCCGTTATTATATCGGGATTAAGAGCATGTACAATATAATATCCGAGGTCCGATTCAATTATGTAGTCAGCAACAAATTGAATCACCTCTATCTCGGTCCTGCTCAATACACCTAAGTGTACTAGTGTAACTTTATGTTCAAGACAAAATAATACCAAGCTACACTACAACCATGCCAATGGTTTGTCCAAAACCATCTTGGTTGTGAGCCACTACTTATACTCTACAAGGGACTGATAACATGATCTTCTGTGCCATCACCCAAGCACTATGTTATCTACAATGTAAAGTATTAGACAATTTTGCATAATCATAAAAATATGCAAACAATGATCATGTGATTCTTATTTCAAAATAAAGATGTTCATACAAAAGAGCTAGGCTTTCAGTATACATCCCAACAACCCTAACTCCTTGTTGCCTCCAACCCTAGAAGCAAAACCCTAATCCTTGCCGCCCAAGCCTCTCCACGTCCAACACACCCCTCTATAGGTCAAGGCTTCATGAGGTATTTATAATAGGCTACAATAGGGACCATGAGGAGGAGTTGAATCTTTGCCACCCAATGGATCCGAACCACAAATGTAAGATATGAAAAAAAAATAAAAATAAAAATAAAATAATAGCCCTTGCTAATTGAGAATTAGCTCATGGAATTTTTAGGAATTTATAGAAATTTTTCCGGATTCAAAAGGAGTCCATACGAGGAAGATTAAAGCTTAATTGGGAGTTTGGACTTAACTTGGGTTAGACTTGACCAAGGATGACTCAACCCAAATGGAACGGTTTCTATAAACCTCGTCAAACCCGATCTCGCGATCACCTCTTCTCCTTCGTCTTTCCCGATTGCGATTCCTTCTCTTGCTCATTTCACCGCCGCAAAATTCCCGATCGCACGCGACGCCGTCGACTTCTTCGGTCATCGCAACCTCCGCGAGCTCAATTTGTGGTCATTGTTGTCTCTTCCTCTCCATCACCGATGCTTCCTCATTTCCGATAGCATCTTCCCAGTGCTTCCACTCGTCGCTGCCGGAGTTCTCTAGCGCCGGCCACACAAGGGTTTTTTCCCTTCCAGCCGGTAGTCGTTCTTCTCCCGTTCATGCAGCTTTGCTATTCCCTGTTTCGTTACCGTGGCTCATCTCTTCCGACGATCTGTCACCGTCGACCCTAAGCTAGTCGATCTTCGCCCGATGCTGCCTTATCACCATTGTCGGAGCTCTCCGTCGTCGGCCCGGTCGGAGTTGCTCGTCGTCACCATCGCTCGAGCTCAGATCTGCCATCGTCGACGCTCGAGCTCAGCCCGTCGTCGCCTCTCCTCTTCCTCTGTTTCATCATCGACACAGTGTTGGAGTTGGTGTTGCGTTGGAAAACAAGGGGGTGCTATCGGAGGAGATTTGATCGGTAAGCTCTTGTTACCCTTTTTGTTCAGTGGTAATTGCTGTGTTGTTGTGTTTTGGTGAGTGGACTGATCTATACTTTGGCTGTGAGTGATGAAGAACTTAGGGTATCAAATTGGAGAGAGAGCTCAGTTATGTCGAATCGACAATTGGTGGTTTGGGCAGAAGGTTGTGGCTATTGAAACTACCATGGAAATCAGAGTTGAGCAGGGAAGCTGGATTCGAATTGGAAGTGCAAGGTAAGGCTATTGGGTGATCTTGTGAGTAATTTCTTCATTTCGTTCGTCTTGGAGGTTGTATTCATTTTAACTGAATTGAGCAAAGATTTCGGTTGAATAAATCTGATTGTTCCAGATGGGATAACTATGCTCAGATTGAAGGGACTATGTTGGGTAAGCTGGGTTAGTTCATATCAAACTCTTGTAAGCTTATCTAGAAGTTGTGTTGATGGAATTGGACTAGGTAAGTTCAATTTTGGATTTGATATCATCCTTGGACTTATGATAGTACTTGTCAATGTTGTATGTTGATTTCAGGACTTTGATTAGTGATGGATGCTCGTATGCATGGACAGCTAACCAGGCTACATAACATGTGGGTAATATCTACCTGGTCCAGTAGTTTTGATCAAATTCCAGTGCATGAATTTGGATATATGTTTATACCTATTTACCTTAAATCCACTCATGTTTAATCATATGCTTGCACTGCCTTTGACCTTTGAGATATATTGTTGTTATTTTATTGATTATCTATCATGGATATGAACTACAAACCCTATTATATATTAGCTGATAGATGTTCAGTAAGTACATGTGGTTAGGGTTATCTTTGTGACCTCAGATTGGGTTACTGTGTTACATCACTAAGGTTAGGTGATGGATTGGATTATGGAGTCGATTGTTATATCATACCCGTATTAGTGGTGCATCTATGGTGGATTTAGTTGTCTGTGCATAGATAAGTGTGTGGTTGTCAGTATGTGGCCATGGACTAGAGGTCCTAGTGTGATGGTATATCCATTATGGATTGTATATCTGTGTATGGTTATATGGATTGTCGATAGTATCTCGCTATTGACTAGAGGTCTTAGCGTGGTTGATTGTCAGATGTGTATGACTCTTTATACGATAGAGAGAGTCTTGTGGATTGTAGTCCTTGCATAGTTGACTTTTGGTTGACCAGGACTCCCCGTGGGATGGGGAGTGTGGCGAGGATACATGTATGGAGCTATGCATCATTACATTGCATGCATGTTGTTGACTGGGTCTCCCTTGTGGTTGAGACGGGTCGTCAGTCATCTTGCCTCTCTGGCCACTCGGGGTAGTAGTAGCAGGGTTGAGGGCAGAGCATTGGATGTGCTGCGCTCTGCCACTTTATACGATGGTAGCTGGAGATGCACACACCGCCACCGAAAGCAGTGGTAGCACTCGCCCACTATAGAGTGGTTGTGTGCGACGGCGCTTGTCAGCAGAGCTCGTCTACTCATGGGTAGTGATGGAGCGGCCAACAGTAGGGACCCTCGGGGAGTAGTTAGCTCTTTACGCTTATATGCTACTCATTCATACTACCCAACTCGGTCACTCGAGAGTAGTGGCAGCTAGAGTCGGGCTAGTCGTCATGCCGTGCCACCCGGGCCATACTGGGGTCGTGGTTAGATGGGTCCGCAGACATGACCATGCATATGCATTGCTGATATATATGTATACATGTATTTGATATATATTTTATATATGCCTGTGAGATGCTGCATTTGTTTGCTGCATATGTTTGTACATCATGATACATGCCATTTACATATTATATACTGCTATGTGTTGAGCATGATATATGTGTTAGTCTAAACTGTTGTATGCATTTGATTAGTGTCATGTCATAGTGTGGTATGGATCGGGATGTTATTATTTGTGATTATATACTGATCATATGTTTGAGTATTGGTCAGGTATGAGATTGACTTTGTACGTTATATGAGTTATGTTATTGTAAATCTATTCAGGATGATATAACTTATGGTGTTGCAGACCGTCAGGTATGTTGGTACACTACTTCATGTTCAGTTGATCAGTTTAGTATATACATTGAGTATGACTATACTGTGGTTACTTGTTACTAGGTTTGGATAGAACTGTATGTCTATTGGACTCATCGATACAGTAGATCTTCACATGTATACTTGTAGATCTCTATATCCTGATATGTTGTTCATGCACTTTCTATATATTACCCCTAAGTTTATACTCACCACCGACCCGGACTCGACCCCGGACCTGTTTCGTCGCCTTAGGTATCAGGTAGAAGATCCCTTGGACGTTCGGAGCTCCGCCAGCTGATCCCATCTCACACCGAACAATTGGGGTTTTCCACGTATTTGTTTCCGCTGCTGTTTTGTATTATGACCATGTATAATCAGTTTTGTATTTGGTTCTTGGTTTATATGTTGTTTTTGGTGTAGTATGTTAGAGTTGCACCGGTGCGCACCTTTTGTGTTGTTGTGGATGTATTGTTTGGTATTGTCCATATATATGTCATGTTGTTGTGGGCCTACGAGCCTTGTATTAACCCGATATGTTGCCACGTACAGGGGAGATGCTGTCCATTTGCTTTTCGACATGGCATACTCTCGGGGCGTGACAACATATAACCCAATCCATTAATGATGATCCATTCCACTAGAGGATCATCATTGATCTACCTCTCCAACCCTTATAATTAAATATGGGCTCCACATATTATTTGTACAAAATATCTCTCCATATTTAAGATATCGAATGTCCATTAATTAATTAAATTACTGACAATTTAATTAATCAATATCTAACTTCATGAGTAGTACCACTCATCCTTATCATCATGTTGGACCAAGTCCACCTGTAGGATTTACATGATGAACTTTATGAGCTCCTCAAGGGGACATCATCATCCTAGTGTATAGTGTTTGTGCAATCGGCCCAGCAGTACCTTGATGGTATTTTGATGATAGACAAAACTCATGACATGGGATTGTCATGGGAAAGTTCAACATGGTGTTGGCATGGAAAATCCAAGCATGGAGCTTGGTGTGGGAAAGTCCAACATGGTGTTGGCATGGAAAATCCAAGCATGGAGCTTTGTGTGGGAAAGTCCAACATGGGGTTGGCATGGAAAATCCAAGCATGGAGCTTGGTGTGAAAGTCCAAAGCATTGCGAAGCCGTGCGCTTGGTGCTTGGCATGGGAAAGTCCAAAGCATTGCGAAGCTGTGCGCTTGGTGCTTGGCATGGGAAAGTCCAAAGCATTGCGAAGCCGTGAGCTTGGTGCTTGGTGAGAAATGCATTGCGAAGCCGTGCGCTTGGTGCATTTGGGAAGTCTTGAGAACTTGGCAAGTTCACTAGGCTCGGGTCCTTGAGTCGGTGAAGGATGGCATTGCGAAGTCATGCGCTTGGTGCATCCGAGGGACTGCCGGACGGGGAGTGAATGGAGTGAGCCCAAAGGGAAGCATACTTCTAGGGCATGAGACGCAAAGGATGACATTACGAAGCCGTGCGCTTGGCGCATCCGAGGGACGTAGGCCGAGGGAAGAGAGCTTTGGTGGGGAACTCCATGAGGGATAAGGTGGACTTGGCCAAGTGGCTAAGACTGAGTGTCAGAGGCTCAAACTTGATGTTTGAGGGTTTACCCGACGGTCGGATGCTCAAACAACTTGGTGTTTGAGGTTTTGCCCGACATCAGTCGACTAGCATAGGTGCCGGCTCGATCGATCCAAGTCGACTAGAGTTCGACCGTGTAAGGCTAGGGTTTTGTGGCTTGGCGCCGATCGCTATGTCCTGGCGATCGAAGTCGACAGCAATGATCGCCGAGGGATGGCAATGACGATCGATGGGAGTGTCGCAGACGCCGAGCTCGATCGGGCCGATCGACCGGGTCACCAATCGACCGATGGGCATCATCGATCGGTAGGTGATCCGTTGGAACTTGTCCGACGTGATCCGCCAGAGACAATAGCAGTGGGCGATCGGGCCTTTTGGCGCGATCGCTAGGCGAAAACAAACTTGATGCGTTATAAATGGAGCACGAGTTGGAGGATTTTGCCAAGTCTTTTGTGGAGCTATTGGAGGAGAATTGCTGCTGCATTCCAGTCCTTCAAGAGCCAATCAAAGCAAGCAACAAGATCAAAGCAAAGTTTTCTTTTGTATTGTATTTGTGTATTTGCTTGTATTTCTATATTACGTTGTAATTGCTTGTGAGAGGTTTCTCCACCTCCGACGTGTTGTCGAGAAGGAGTGTTATAGTTAGTGTCGTGCGCATAACTAGAGCTCGGTGAGCTCGCCCGTGGAGTAGGAACCATTCGGTTCCGAACCACGTATATCTTGTGTTATGTGATTGTGTATTGTTGTTAGTTTCATTATTATTGTTATTCCGCTGCGCTAACGACAATCGTAGACAAGCAACGCAAGAAGAACGAATGAATTACGACATCCATCGAACGAGGGCTATTCACCCCCCCTCTAGCCGGCCGTACCGATCCCCTACAAGTGGTATCAGAGCCGAGGTCGCTCTTCAAGGACTAATCGCCGCGAGAGCACTACAAAATGGCCGGCTTCATCCAACCACCAAAATTTGATGGAGATTTTGCTTGGTGGAGGAAACGGATGGAGGTATATCTTGAAACCGATTTTGATTTTATGATTATTATAGAAAACGGTTTTGAAATGCCTAGGGACAAGTACAACAAGCCCATTGAAAAATCAAAGTAGACCCAAGACCAAATCAAAGACTTCAAGACAAATCTCAAGGTAATCATGTTGATTAGTGATTTGTTGCCTAACACTATTTGGTCTAGATTGGGTGATTATAGGGATGCAAGGGAATTATGGAATAAGGTAATGAAATTCCAAGAAAATTCTCAATCGGCACAAGTAGAGGAGAATGCCGAAGAAGAAGCACCCATAACATTTGAAGATGTTGATGATTTGGTGGAGACCTCCACCTCTAGCATTGAGGGGGAGGAAAGACAATCTTCCATCCCGGAGCAAGAACAAGAAGCATCCACATCCGGGAGAAGTGAAGATCATGAAGAGGCCTCCACCACCTCCCTAGGTAACTCAAGTGTTATTATTTTAAATAAAAATCACATAATATGCTTTGAGTGTAGGGAGAAAGGGCACTACAAGAGTAAATGCCCTAAATTGGCTAAGAAGAAGGCATCGACACCAAAAGTCAACCCAAAGTCAAACGATGCCAGTGTTCCCAAAATCAAGAGCAAAGAGCACATTGTATGCTTCAAATGCAATCAAAAGGGACACTACCGAAGCCAATGCCCTAGGGGGAGGAAGAAAGGGCAAGAAGGTGCAACTCATGTAGGGGGAGCTCCTAAAGCTAACCCTAAGGTACATTTAGTCAATGCACCTTTAATTCCTAAAGTCAAAAAGCATGCTAAAAATTATTTTAGTTCTCTTGCCATTATTAATGAAAAGCATGCTAGGAGAAACAATAAGGTTTATTTCTTAGGTGTCAAGCATGTTCATATGACTAAAGACAAACCTAGGACCAATAACACTAGACCTATTTTACCTAGGGAGTCAATTAGGAAAGTTCAAGAAAACTTGGGTGTTAATCCCAAGAAATCTAGGCACATGCCTAAAAAGAAAATCATTCCTCAAAAATCTAATGAAAATTCAAAATTGAGGAAATTAGAGCTAGAGAACCAAGCCTTGAGGTCAAGGCTAGAAAAATTGGAGAAGACCCTAGAAATAATATCAAATTCGGTTAAGGGGTCAAATGTCCAAAAATCAAGACCTAGGAAGCAAGAAATATCTAAGGGCAAAAAGGGTTTGGGTCACAAACCTATGTCCTACCATAATGTTCCATTTAATTATGGAAGAACATCTAGGTCTAGAAAAACCAAGGCTAATAGGGAAGTTATCTCTAAGTCTAGCCATGGTGTATGTTTAGTGGCCAAGGACTTAAGAAAAACCAAGATGGCCACTAGGAAGGTCAATGGAGGAGTCACCTCTAGAGTTGACCTAGGAAAGACCCAAAAGACTATGGCTTCAAAGCCTAAAAGGGTCATTAGGAAGGTATCTAGGGAAGTTATCCCTAGGGAATACCTTGTTAACCCAAGGAGCTCCAATAGATATTGGGTTCCTAAGAGCGTGATTGATTCACGCTAAATGGGTTAGGGTGTGTCAACCCTAAGTGGATGGGTAGTTAACCTAACCATAGTAGAGTTGACACATTAGGGTGTGCCAATGTGCTTGAGAAGTCTAAAAATGATTAAATTGGCACAATTAGGTCTTAGAGGTATTGGTGTGCCATTTTGGGTTTTTGGCACACTAAGGAAATGAATGGCATTAAGGCAAAATAAATTTAATTCCTAGAAGTGACAAATTAATTTTAACACTTAGGTATTCTATACCTTAGTATATTTTACTTGCCATGATTTGTTTGACTTGCCATGTCATGACATCATTCTCATTTTTATTTATAAAAATGTCATGATAATGTTTAGACTTATGTTTGTATGTCATGTATGCTTAATTTTCATTCACATGCCATGACATCATGATTTTGGCATATGTCTTTATCTATATCATAATTATGCCATAATCATCATCATGCATAAATTAAAATGAAATTAAGGACTATGGCATGATTTAATGGGAATCAAATAATATTGCCTTAGAAATATGCATGAGAATTTAAAAGAACAAAAACCCACATCTCACTAGATTAATTGCCTTGAATGTGTTTTACACATCTAGATATTTGTGAGATGTTTAGGAAAATGAAAATAAAGGTTTTGAAAACATTTTGAAAACATTTTGAAAAACCTTGGTGAAGCCTATCTTGTGATAGCTATCACCATTGAATAGGATGATACAAAGAAGGCTTATTATTGAAGCTTTTCTAAAATTTTGAACTTTGTATCAATCTCCTAATTTAACGGGTAAAATAATTTTCCAATATTTTTCACCCATAATGTTTAGGATAAGTAATATGCATATGAAATTTCACGAATTTTACACTTATGTATATTTACTTATGGATTTCGGAAATCCATTTAAATGTCAAAATCACGATTTATCGATCGATCGCCATGGATGGCAATGATCGATGAGGGTGGCAACCGATTTTGATTTGATCTTTTGATTTCGGGTAAATCTTGTTGGTTAGGCCCATGTTCAGCTATGTTTTAGTCCCCTAACCACTTCTAACCCTAGGATATGCTTGGGAGAGCATTAGAGAGGGTGGAAATCCATTGGATATGGATTAGGAGTTGGGTTGAGGGTGAGTATCAATTTTAAGGTGGAAGAGAGTTCATTGTTGAACTTTGCCTTAATTTTGATTTGGTTAATGTTCCTATTGGCTTAGGGACACTCCAAGGACATTGTTGGTGCAATGGTCAAGGGGGAGCAAGCCTCTAGGGGGAGATATCCGTCATGGGAAGATGGAAGCGTATTTCCTCACGGGAGGAAATTGGGTTGCCTCTCTTTAAGTGATCACTAGAAAGATGGTAGGCATGTGTTTCTCCAAGGGAGAGACTGTAAGATCTCATTGGGATATGAGACATTCATACCCTTGGGGAGGACCTTTTTGATGTAATGTCAAAAAGGGGGAGAAGTTACCAAGTTACCAATTAGGGTTCGTTGGAATTCTCATTGGGATATGAGAATTGCCAATATGGGAGAATTGGTAGACTTGAGATGGTAGTTTTGTCAATCATCAAAAAGGGGGAGATTGTTGGTGCAATCGGCCCAGCAGTACCTTGATGGTATTTTGATGATAGAAAAAACTCATGACATGGGATTATCAAGGGAAAGTCCAACATGGTGTTGGCATGGAAAATCCAAGCATGGAGCTTGGTGTGGGAAAGTCCAACATGGTGTTGGCATGGAAAATCCAAGCATGGAGCTTGGTGTGGGAAAGTCCAACATGGGGTTGGCATGGAAAATCCAAGCATGGAGCTTGGTGTGAAAGTCCAAAGCATTGCGAAGCCGTGCGCTTGGTGCTTGGCATGGGAAAGTCCAAAGCATTGCGAAGCCGTGCGCTTGGTGCTTGGCATGGGAAATCCAAAGCATTGCGAAGCCGTGCGCTTGGTGCTTGGTGAGAAATGCATTGTGAAGCCGTGCGCTTGGTGCATTTGGGAAGTCTTGAGAACTTGGCAAGTTCACTAGGCTCGGGTCCTTGAGTCGGTGAAGGATGGCATTGCGAAGCCGTGCGCTTGGTGCATCCGAGGGACTGTCGGATGGGGAGCGAATGGAGTGAGCCCAAAGGGAAGCATACTTCTAGGGCATGAGACGCGAAGGATGGCATTGCAAAGCCGTGCGCTTGGTGCATCCGAGGGACGTAGGCCGAGGGAAGAGAGCTTTGGTGGGGAACTCCATGAGGGATAAGGTGGACTTGGCCAAGTGGCTAAGACTGAGTGTCGGAGGCTCAAACTTGATGTTTGAGGGTTTACCCGATGGTCGGATGCTCAAACAACTTGGTGTTTGAGGTTTTGCCCGACATCAGTCGACTGGCATAGGTGCCGGTTCGACTGATCCAAGTCGACTAGAGTTCGACTGGTGTAAGGCTAGGGTTTTGTCTTTGGCGGATCAGCCATGTCCATGGCGATCGGCCCGAGTCGACTAACGATCAAGCTAGCCGGATGATGATCGAGATAGGAGTGTCGCGCGAGGCGCTCAGACGCGACTCTTGGGTCACCAATGATGGGCATCATCGAGAGCACGAGTTGGAGGATTTCGCCAAGTCTTTATGGAGCTATTGGAGGAATTCTTTCAGCATTCCAGTCCTTCAAGAGCCAATCAAAGCAAGCAACAAGCAAAGCGATCAAAGCAATCGGTGAAAGTTTTCTTTTGTATTGTATTTGTGTATTTGCTTGTATTTCTATATTACGTTGTAATTGCTTGTTAGAGGTTTCTCCACCTCCGACGTGTTGTCGAGAAGCAGTGTTATAGTTAGTGCCGTGCGCATAACTAGAGCTCGGTGAGCTCGCCCGTGGAGTAGGAACCATTCGGTTCCAAACCACGTATATCTTGTGTTGTGTGATTGTGTATTGTTATTAGTTTCATTATTATTGTTATTCCGCTGCGCTAACGACAATCGTAGACAAGCAACGCAAGAAGAACGAACGAATTACGACATCCATCGAACGAGGGCTATTCACCCCCCCTCTAGCCGGCCGTACCGATCCCCTACATATAGGACATAGTTTCCTCCTATAATCAATGACACACCATGTAAATAATATTATTTCCCAACTTACCAGGCTTATCGACGAAACACATAAATCTCACCCATTGGTAAATCAAAGAAATAAATACTAAGTACATGTGCCCGTTATTATATTGGGATTAAGAGCATGTACACCATAATATCTGATGTTTGATTCAATTATATAGTCAGTATAAATTGAATCACCTCTAAATC
Organism: Wurfbainia villosa; assembly: GCA_025175895.1. Classification (NCBI taxonomy): domain Eukaryota; kingdom Viridiplantae; phylum Streptophyta; class Magnoliopsida; order Zingiberales; family Zingiberaceae; genus Wurfbainia; species Wurfbainia villosa. The sequence continues at coordinate 112,089,599 of CM045995.1, read as the reverse complement.
GATCCTGCTCAATACACACAAAGTGTACTAGTGTACTTCTATGGTCAAGATAAACCAATACCAAATTACACTACAACCTGCCAATTGTTTGTCCAAAACCATCTTGGTTGTGAGCCTCTACTTATACTCTACAAAGAATTGATAACATGATCTTCTATACGACGCCACACACCTGTTATGTACAATGTAAAGTATCAGACAATATGCATAAATATAAAATTCAAACAATGATCATGTGATTCTTATTTCAAAATGAAGATGTTCATACAAAAGTTAGGCTTTTAGTATACATCTTAACAGTGATACCCTAAACTAAGATTAAGATGTTTTGCAATGGAAGCTAATCTAAGTGAGTTGGATTGGAATAATTTGTGAATGCATATTATTTTTGCTTTGATTTCTGGTGAAGGAGATGGGTTGTTACCTCTGTTCACTTGAATTGTATAGGTCGGTGTTATCCTGCGGTGGATCAAGAAGCTATGGTAGTTCAATTGAACAAGGTGAGTTGATCTGGATAATTTTATTAGTTGGGTATCATGATGAAAGTATAAGTTGGTTGTGTAGATATGTGGTTGATTCTAATTATGGTGGGGTAATCGATGGTAATGGAGTTAGATCAACTCAGTGAATTGATGGGTAACAATAGGTTAAGGAATTGGTTTGGTTCTACTATTAGATTGACAGTAGAACTTTGATATATGTTGTATTCTTTGGTTGCAGGATGTTGATTGTAGGACTTTGATTAGTGATAGATGCTTATATGTGTGGGTAGCTGATATGAGCTACATACCAAGTGGGTAATATTCTACCCTAGTCAGGTAGATAGTTAAACTTGGTGCATGAATTATAGGTTGATAATGACACCATTACTTTGACTCCACTCATATTATTTCGTTGCTTGATACTTAGTCTTTGGACTTTGAGATGCTCTATTATTGTTGTTACATTTTATTCATCACTGTTATGATTTACAGATGTTATGGTATGTGGACCTATAGATGCTTAACTACGTGTACATAACTGAGTATGGTTGTAGACTTGATTTGTGTCATTAGGATAAATCATCTGGGGGTGGGTGATATCCTTGATGTAGAGTTGATTGTTGTATCATATTCCTTTATGTTGTGTGCCTGTTATAGATCATGGATCTGTGTATGGTTGTATGAGTTGTCGATAGTGGGTTGCTACGGACTGGAGGTCCTAGCATGGTTGATTGTCGATAGTGGGTTGCCTTGGACTGGAGGTCATAGCATGGTTGATTGTTAATAGTGTGTCGCTACGAACTAGAGGTCCTAGTGTGGTTGACTGTCGGTTGCGTATGAATCTTTGTGGGATAGAGAGTGTGTTATGGATGTATGTATGTGTGGCTGTGTATTCATTTCATTGACATGCATGTTGGTGACTTGGTCTTCCTTGTGGTTGAGAGGGTCGTCAGTCATCCTGCCTCCTCAGCTACTTGTGGTAGTAGTAGTTATTAGATCGTAAAAGCATCACTAGAGGAGGGGGGTGAATAGTGAGCGTAAAATTTTTTGTCTTTTCGTTCGTTCAATTAAAACTATGAGTAATGTAGCGGAAAAATAAATAATATAAAATTATTTTTACTTTGTTCACAACCTAGCAGTTGCTACTCCAAGGCCCCGTGATTCTTGACCGCGTACGAAGGGGAAATCCACTATAGAGTCTCCTCCTTATTGGAGGTAGGAGACAACGATCACAAAAATGAAAATTCGAGGATGAGACAACAAACCTACCTCACCTCGTTACGATTAAAACCACAAATATAATAAATGAAAACAAATTTACTACTATCGACGAAGAGGTTGTAAGCTTGGCGTTGCGTCGACATTATGACGACATTACGATGTTAGAGCTTTGGCATTGTGGGAGCACGTTGAGAGAAAGATGAATGATCTTTGGGTTCGAGTCCTCCCCTCCTTTTATAGACTTGCGCCTTGGAATAAGTCTAGATCTAGATCCTCAACTTGTGGAACTTATCATGAGGTGGCACCTTATCTTATCACGAAGTGGTCATGTCAAATGTTATCCTTTTTGACCTTGCATATTTGGCTGACTCATCGCCATCAGTCGACTGATTCCCTTCATCAATCGACTGGTGTGCAGTAGTCGACTGCCAATAGCCAGTAGTCGATTGCCAACCTGGTCACTCCCCTGCAATAAGAGATTAGCATGGAATATGGTAAATATGACGGTTCCTTACCGTCCGATCTCGACCTAGACCTTCCACTGGAAGTCTTAGTCGGATCGCTGCCTACGGTCATCCCCGTACAAAGGACACAACCTTACCATCTCTCTTCGCACTCGTGCTTACCTTTGGTCCTTTATGACATGTTGCTTTACTTTCGGTCTTCACCTGGGTTCTTCGATTCCCAAGAAGTTCTCCCGGTGTCGCCCGACCACCATGGTTTCTCAACTTGAGATTCTCTGGGTGTCACTGACCATCAACTTAGCTTAACCATTTCCTACACACTTAATTCAGCTCATGAGATAACAATATGACATTAACTTTGGGCCTTTTCCATAATAAAAACCTAGGTTTGATTATCTGGTGCCCCTGCACCAACAATAGCTGGTGTGAGGATAGTGCATATGTTGTGCCGCACTTGACCATTGTTGTTGGTGGTTGAAGTTGTGTGCAGTTTGTCGTGTGTGTGTGGTACTCGACCACTCATGGGTAGTGATAGTTGGAGTGGCCAGCAGCAGAGACCCCCATTGTGTAGCTTATAGCTCTTATCGCTACTTATTCATACTACCCATTCGGCCACTCAAGAGTAGTGGTAGTGAGTGGGGTGAGCAGGCATGACCATGCATCTACTTTGCCATGTGTGTGATGGCATTGGCATATGCTTGTTGTGATGTTGTATTTGATTGAGCTATGCTTGCTGCATATGTTTATTCATCATTCTGCATACTATTTGGATATTCTATACTATTGTGTGTGGAGTACAGTGTATGAGTTGGATCGGGCTATTATACGCATTTAATCAGTGTCATGTTGTTGTGTAGGATGGACTAGGTTCATTATGTCTTTGTGAAGGTTTTTCTTTGGAACCAAAGCTCTTGCCTTTTACCACTTGAAGGTTTTTCTTTGGAACCGAAGCTCGTTTACCACTTGAAAGTAGGAAACTTCGCTTCCCACTTCGACTCGGTCGCTTGTTCATGGCGATCCCATCGACGTCCCCGGATTAAAAAAAATTAATCCTAGACAAAAGGGATCACCCAAGCAACCGTTTCATCGTCGTGTTATTCGATTAGAGTAGTCACTTTAACAAACTTATTGTTCAAGCAACCAACCTCTATTCTACGAATATCCACGGAATAGACGATGTACGGATCACCGACTTTTGTATTTAAGTTCGGGGTCCAAGTATATTTAGCCACAAAATAAAACATATAACATGCATATAATTGAAAAACAATTATAGACATAATACAAAATAACACTAATCAAAATAAACAAGATTATACCTCTTGTTATACCTCTTGATCTTTTATTGTATGTCCTTCCTCCTTTTGGACGTCGTGTGGGCGACGATCTTCCAAAAGTCGAAGCCTCCTAGATCACCAATCTTCCTTTCCTTGTTCATTCCGAACAAAGGAAGATAATAAAACAAAACTCTTCTTCCTATCTAGAACCGGGCACCAAGTCAATAGACTCGATGTTGCCACTGGCCAAGGAAGAGAATATGGAGTATGGGAACCAACCAAAGAAGAATCAAGGAGGGTGATGGGCGTCGGCCTACTCTTGGAGAAGAGAAAGGAAACCAATCCTTCACCTTGTAGCCGCCCAAAACCCTAACCCTAGCTCTCCTAGTTGCCACCGGCCAAAGAAGAGGGGAAGAGGAATAGATTGAGCACCGGCCAAAGTAGAGGGAAGAAGGATAGGTGCCGGCAACACCTTAGGAAGAAGAAGAAGAGAACCTCTCCTCTTGTTGCCACCCACTCCACCTCCTAAACCCTAGCCGCCCAACTCAATCCTAACCCTACTAGGATTCCTAGCCGCCCAAGCTAAAGGGAAGCAAACCCTAATCTCCTAAGCCATCAAATTGCCGCCCACCCCCTTAAGGCTTATTTATAGGTTTAGGGATATGCCTTGTTTTAATCTCCACCATTGATTCTAGGGATTTAATCTCAACCGTCGGATCTAGAGATTTAATCTCAACCGTCGGATCTAGAGATTTAATCTCTACCGTTGGATCTAGAGTTTTGCTTTCATCCATTGGATCTAGGCTTCATGAGGTTTTAATAGGCTACAATAGGGACCATGAGGAGGAGTTGGATCTTGGCCAACCAATGGATCAAGCCCACATAAAGTCCAATCCATTAATGATTATCCATTCCACTAGAGGATTATCATTGATCTACCTCACCAACCCCCATAAGTTAATATGGGCTCCATATATTATTTGTACATTTTTCTCCCCGTGTTTAAGATCTCAAATGTCCGTCAATTAATTAATTTACTGACAATTAATTAATCAACATCTAACTCCATGAGTAGTACCACTCAACCTTATCATCATGTCAGACCAAGTCCACCTGTAGAGTTTACATGATGAACCTTATGAGCTCCTCAAGGGGACATCATCATCCTAATATATAGGACACGATTTCCTCCTATAATCAATGGCACACCATATAAATAATACCATTTCCTAACTTACCGAGCCTATCAATTTAATCTATAAATCTCGCCCATTAGTAAATCAAAGAAACGAATACTAAGTATATGTGTCCGTTATTATATCGGGATTAAGAGCATGTACAAAATAATATCTGAGGTCCGATTCGATTATGTAGTCAGTAATAAATCGAATCACCTCTAAGTCAGTCCTGCTCAATACACACAAAGTGTACTAGTGTGATTCTATGGTCAAGACAAATAAATACCAAATCACACTACAACCATACTAATGGTTTGTCCAAAGTCATCTCGGTTGTGAGTCTTTACTTATACTTTACAAGGAGCCGATAACATGATCTCCCGTGTGACACCACACACCATGTTATCTACAATATAATGTATTAGACAATATGCATCACCATAAATATGCAAACAATGATCATGTGATTTTTATTTCAAAAATAAAGATGTTCATACAAAAGATAGACTTTTCAGTATACATCCCAATAATCTCCCACTTATACTAAAAGACTATGCTGTCCTCAAACTACCATACATCTGATTCCCATTCCCTCCACATGCCTATCAAAAGCTCTTGCCAGAAAGGCCTTAGTGAAAGGATCTACTAGGGTATCCTCTGATGCAATCTAGGCGACAACACCTTCTACCTCCTTTACGATTTCTTGTATCAGGTGGTACTTACGCTCTGTGTATTTACTTGACTTATGGACTCGTGGTTCCTTCGAGTTTGCAACTGCAACACTATTATCACAATAAATTGTGATAGTTCTGGGCAAACCAGGAATCACATCCAAGTCCGTCAGGAAGTTCCTGAGCCACACAGCTTCTTTGGCTGCCTCAGAGGCTGCCACATACTCAGCTTCCATGGTGGAGTCCGCTACGCATTTCTGCTTGACACTTCTCCATACAATGGCTCCACCTCTCAAAGTAAACACAAAACCTGAGGTAGACTTACTGTTATCCCTGTCTGATTGGAAGTCGGAATCTGTGTAACCCACAGGGAGTAATTGGTCTGCCTAGTAAACTAGCATATAATCCCTAGTCCTTCTCAGGTACTTCAATATATGTTTTACCGTAGTCCAATGTCCCTGTCCTGGATTACTCTAATATTTGCTAACCATGCCCACAGCAAAATAGATTTCTAGTCTCGTACATAGCATCACATACATGAGGCTTCCTACTGTCGAAGCATAAGGAACCACCATCATCTCCTCTATCTCCTCAGATATTCTAGGACACATCTCCTTAGGCAAAGGAACTCCATGCCTGAAAGGTAGAAAACCCTTCTTGGAGTTATGCATGCTAAAACGATCCATAATGGTGTCTATGTATGAAGCTTGAGATAAGCACAACATCCTTTTCTTGCGATCCCTTATAACCTTGATCCCAAGGATGTGTCCTACTTCTCCCAAGTCCTTCATATCAAACTGTTTGGACAACCATACCCTTACGTCCGATAACACCTTGACATTGTTGCCAATTAACAAAATGTCATCTACGTATAGTACATGAAATACCACTACATTTCTGTCACATCTCTTGTATATACAAGACTCATACGGACTTTGAATAAATCCATAAGACTGGATTACCTCATCAAAGCGGATGTTCCAAGACCTCGAAGCTTGCTTCAATCCATAAATGGATCGATTAAGCTTACACACAAGATTCTCTTTGCCTTTTGCAATAAATCCCTCTGGTTGCTTCATATAGATATTTTCCTCAAGACTTCCATTAAGGGAAGTTGTCTTGACATCCATCTGCCACACCTCATAATCCATATGAGTTGCAATGCATAAGAGAATCCAGATAGACTTAAGCATGGCTACCGGCGAAATGGTTTCCTCATAATCGATACCCTCTTTCTGAGTATACCCCTTTGCAACAAGCCTCGCTTTGAAGGTCTTAACCTTCCCGTCTATTCCTCTCTTTCTTTTGTAGATCCACTTGCATCCAATGGTTTTTACACCATCGGGTGGTTCTACTAGCTCTCAGACCTGATTTGAATCCATAGATTCAATTTTAGTATTCATTGTACTTTGCCAAGATACCACATCTTTATCTTGGATTGCCTCGTCATATGTCCAAGGGTCAGGTTCATGTTCGCCAGGGATCAAATCAGAAGATTCTCCCAAGAACATGAATCTATCAGGCTGTCTAACAACCCTCCCACTACGATGAGGTATCACCTGTGTATCCTCTGTGACACGCGGTGCAGTGACTTATGGTATATCCTCTTGTACCGGTGGTATTGAAGAAGTGAATTCCCCTTTTAATTCCTCCAGAACAATCTTAATCATGGGCTTGTGGTTCATCACATAGTCTTCCTCTAGAAATCTGGCGTTCATGCTAACGATCACCCTCTGATCTCTAGGACTATAAAACAAACCACCTTTCGTTCCTCTATGATAGCCAACGAACATGCATACTTCTGTACGAGGTTTCAACTTACCAGCATCTGCCTTCAGCACATGTGCTGGACTCCCCCAAATCCGAATATGTCTTAGACTAGGCTTTCGCCCAGTCCACAATTCTACGGGAGTAGAAGGCACTGATTTAGATGGAACCAAGTTCAGAATGTACACCGCCGTATCTAGAGCATATCCCCAGAACGAATCTGACAACTCAAAATAACTCATCATCGATCTAACCATCTCCATAAGAGTCCTATTCCTTCGCTCTACTACACCATTCTGCTGGGGTGTGCCAGGTGCAGACAATTGGGATTGAATCCCAGCCTCTGATAAGTAAATCCTAAACTCTCCCAAGAGGTACTCACCACCACGATCAGATCGTAGTGTCTTGATACTTTTACCTTGATGTTTCTCTACATCAGCCTTGAATTCTTTGAACTTGTCAAATCATTCAGACTTGCGGCGCATCAAGTAAATGTATCCATATCTCGAATAATCGTCTATAAAAGAGATGAAATACTCAAAACCACCTCTAGCCTGGATAGACATAGGACCACACAAATCAGAATGAACCAATTCTAACACATCTTTGGCTCTATACCCCTTGGCCTTAAAAGGCCTCTTGGTCATTTTACCCTTCAAGCAAGATTTGCAGGTTGGGAAATCTTCCACCACTAATGAACTCAGAGGTCCATCAGCTATCAACCTTTGAATTCTGCTTAGGTTAATATGACCAAGTCTTAGATGCCAAAGATATGTTTGGTTCATCTTCGAAGGTTCTTTTCTCTTATTGGAATTAGAAGATGAGTTATTAACTTCTATTTGCATCGTGGGAGCTTTTGGTTCTAGTGTATATAAATTTCCTATCAATGCACCCGAATAGATAATCTCCCTATTCCTTTTTATAACAACTCTGTCATTAAAAGAAATAGAATATCCATCCATAAATAATTTAGAAACCAAAATTAAATTCTTTCTAAATAAAGGTACATAAAGTCAATTCTTAAGAACCAAAACTTTATTTTTCTCAAAAGATAAATAAACGTCTCTCACTGCAACAGCCGCCACCTTCGTGGCATCACCCAAGTATACGGTAATCTCCCCCTCAGCCAGTCATCTGGTTTCCTGGAACCCTTGCAAAGTATTGTAGACATGATCAGTGGCTCCCGTATCTACACACCAGGTGCCGGTAGATAACACCGCTAAACATGTTTCAACGACTAGACCAAAAGGTATACATTTTTTTCTGCTTGCGATTGGGGCAGTCCTTCTTCCAGTGTCCATCCTACTTGCAAGTGAAGCACTTGCCTTTCGGCTTCTTCACTCGTTCCTGAGATCCTCCCATCACCTATGCCCCATCTTGTTTCTTCTTCTTCTTGCCTTTCGGCTTAGAAGTAGAAACCTTTTGAGCAACCATGGCCTGAGCCTGAGCAAGCCCTTCTGTCACCTAGAGAATGATATTGACCTGGGTTTCCCCATTGATGTCAGCTCCAAGGACTTCTAGCTCATTTGCAGGCTTAGGAGGACACTCTTCGAAGAGTACATACTTGTACTCCTCATCAGTTAAGACAATATCTAGATTCCTTTTTCCAATCAACATAATTATGTACAATAAGTTTATTTTTCTTTAGTATCACATCAAGTGGACTGAAAGTCATTTTTGAAAAACCTAAGAATCACATAGATCAAAACTTTAGATTTCAAAAAATAATTGATTCCTCAAACAATAAAATTTTGAAATCAACCAACACCTCAAAACACCAAGAATATCATATTCCACGATCGTGTGGATGTATACGAATTCTACATTTGTAAGAGGAGGTTTTACCCATTAATTTTACTATCTTGTCAACCTAACTTTTTGACAAATAAAATTAATAGTTGGTTTCTCTTTGGCCCTATAAATAAAAGCAGTGACTCTGATGGGGAGGATACTCCTATTTGCATCTAAGTGTTCACCATTACTCGATACCAAGGAAATTATCTTGGGTTATGTGCCTTCCGATGGGGAAGTACACACATGTAGGGGATCGATTGGCCGGCTAGAGGGGGTGAATAGCCCTTTACGTTTGGATGCCGGTATTTGCTCATCTACAAAACTAATTAGCGCAAGCGGAAGACTAATAAAGATAAGCAAATAGAAATACGAGAAAACAAACGCTAACAAAGAATGTAACGTGGTTCACAGCTACGCCGCTAATCTACGGTCCCCGATTCGTCCTCGGTGAATCACTCCGCTAAACCAATCCACTAAATGGTCTCTCCTTTGCACCAAGCTAGGTGGAGGTAACCTTTACAATTAAGATCACTCTTCTTACAAAATAAAATGGAGTAAGAACAGGTAAGAAGAGTTTAGAGCTTGTGGGGCACTAGGAAGATTGTTTGGAGTATGAGCATTAGCCTCTCAAAGGCTTACACCCTCTCTTTTTATAGAGAGGGCTAACTTCTTCCCGTTGGCCGCCACTACCGATCCGCTTCGCGATCGTCATTACTACAACGGCCTCCGAACACGTCGGATCCCGACCGTGTAGTCCAATCCGGAACTCTTGGCAATGATCGATGGACCTCATCATTCGATCGCGCTCCGTAGTCGACCGCCCTGGCCACTACGAATGGTTCTGTGGCGAAACCCTATTGACTACCGATCACGCTTGCGCAAAGAATGACCGATGGTCGGCACGATCGCCCATGTATGGCCGATCACGCTACAATCCTCGATACCGGTCGAACTACACTGACTAGCGGGCGATCGCCATGACATGGCAATGATCGGTCGGAAAACCCATCCGACACTTGGCCAAATGGGTTACAATCGCCACTCATTTCTCGAGTCCTCGCCGGTTCTCTTCGTTCTCGCCACGCCCCTCAAGCATCAGCGCACGGCTCTGCAATGCTCCTTCGCGTCTCTTGCCTCGAAGTCTACTTCCTCCGGCTTCACTCCAAGCTTCTCGTCCGGCGGTCCCTCGGATGCTCCAAGCGCACGGCTTCCGCAAAGCTATGCTTCACCGACTCAAGGCACGAGTCATGAGATGTGAAACTTGCCACGGCTCCATGTGCGAATTACTAAGTCCTGCACGACTTCAACGCACATATCAAATCAACATATCAAACTAACTTAAACCCTTTGCCACACCATCAAAACCATATTATGGCAAGAGATTGCCCTAACAATCTCCCCCTTTTTGATGTGTGGCAATCCGTTTAAGTTAGGTAAAATATTTGATATAAATTTTAAGGTAAGAAAGGCATGTAAAGATAAACATGATTTAGCAACATGCAACTCCCCCTTAATCCATGAAACTCTCTATGCAAATTTTCTCCCCCTATCATATATTTCTCCCCCTAAAATAATTAACTTAAACATAATTATTTCTCCCCCTTTGACACCATCAAAAAGGTTAACACTAAGTTATAAGCTTATGGCATCAAGTATAATGGAGGGAAAATACCAAAAACATGAATAAAATCTGAAATCAGAAAATTGCAGGCTGATTTTTAGGTGATCAGTCGACTGCTATCAGTATGGCAGTCGACTGGCACAATTGATTCCGAAATTCTGATTTTCTGGGCGAATTTCAGAAATGCATTAAAAATTCCAAAAAATTCGAAAAATCATGAAATTTGGGGAACATATTTCTTTTAAGTATATCTATCAGTGAAAAATATGTTTTCATGAAAAATCATTATATTTCCACATATTTGCCAAAAATCCAAAAGCTTTAAAAAACTACTAGGTTTTTGATCATAAGAGTATCCATTTTAACACCTAGTCTTGCATTGAATTGTCCCAAAACACGAATACATAGATTTTAGATTAAGAAGTTGTTTTGAAAACATATGAAATATCCAACCATGATCTTTGGGCAATATGTCTATGAATTAAACATAAGCCTTCCCCATGATTGGTCTATTATTGCTATGTTGATACTTTAAATGACCATCTAAATGCCATAGGCATTAGTGGACATTTGTATCATCCTAACATCTCACCCATGCTAAGTTTGCAATCAAGTTAGCCTATAGTGAGTGTGAGATGCAACCTAGGGGGTATTTGTATATACTTAACCAATATATTCATGCAATTCTATCATGGTTAAGTATCATCCTAACAATTAACATGATCATAATGACATATATGATTTAATTTCACATTATGATCATGAAATGCATGTTTTCATCAATTTATAACCATGCATTAGGTAATATGTGATGATAATAAACAAATTATCACCTAAAGCATGATTTAAACCTATTTCTCATGATAACGTGCCAAATTTTAAAAACATAAATCATGATTGCAAACATACATAGGGATTACATTAATCATCATGATTTAAGCATTATTACCTATTTATGGGTACGTTATCATCACCCAACACTATCTAAAAAATGTTGTCCCGTCATCCTAAGTCAACCAAAATATGATATAGGTCAATTCCATATGGTTGACTACCCTAGGGGTTTTCTAACCCTTAAGGATGAATTTTGGAACCCAAAATAAGTTCTTTCCTATTGGGTTCACTAAATATTCCTTGGGGATCCATTTTCTAGCTATTGCTTTCTTTTTATCTTGTCCCCTAGCTATTAGGCATTTATAGGCCTTTTCATTTTTCTTTTCCTTGTAGCCTAGGCCCTTCTTATTGAAGCTTGCCCTTTGGCTCCCTAAGATCATATTTAAGGTGTTGGAGCCAATTGTGAATTTCTCTAGGGCTTTGGTTAAATAGTCTACCTTTTCCCTTAAGGCCCTATTTTCATTTATACATGCATCACTAACATCTAATGGCACATAAAGGTCATGTGAGCATGCATCATCTAAGCTAGAAGAAATATTATCATTTAAGCATGCATTTTCTAGCTTATTTTCTAAATCCTTAATTTTATCTAGCATGCTCTTATTTTTCTTTTTCATGCCAAATAAGTCCTTAGTTAAACTAGAAATTATGGAAACTATTTTCTTAGGAGAAGCTTTCGTTACCATAGTTTCCATATCCTCTTCTTCTTCTTTGGATGATGAGGATGTAGAAGCTCCCCCTTCATTTGAGCTCTCCCCACTTGAGCTTGATCTTTCATTTTCGGATGAAGAGCAATCCAAGTCATCAAAGGCCATCAAGGCCAAATTGATGACAAAGGCATTCTCCTCATCCGATGATGAGGAGGAGGATGAGGATGGATCATCCCAAGTCCTTGCCTTGAGAGCTTTAGCCTTTCCCTTTTCCTTTGTCTTCTTCTCCTCTTCCTTCTTTTTCTTGCTCCCCTTTTTCTTCTTCTTTTCTTCTTTCTTTTTCCTCTCTTCCTTGCTCTTGTTTAAGAGAGGACAATTGTCCCTTATGTGCCCTTCTCCTTGGCAATTGTAGCATATGACCTTCCCCCTTGGTCTTCTATTCCTATCATTAGATTTATCAAATCTAAAATTCTTAAATGCACGTCTTACCCTCCTTACCATATAGGCTTCTTCGGTGCTATCCATGGAGGAGGAGGAGGATGCTTCATCATCGGAGGAGGAGGGGATTTCCATCTTCTTCTTCCCCTTATTTGCCAACAATGCTACTCCCCTTGAAGGTTGAATTCTAGGCTCCTCTTGTATTCCCTCAAGCCTAGTTTCGTGGAGCTCCATTGTTGAGAAAAATTCCTCCAAGGTACTTACTTCCAAGTTCTTGGAGATGTAGAACGAATCCACCATGGAGCTCCACTTTGAGGACAGGGGAAAGGCATCTATGGCCTTCATTGCCATATCCCGGTTTGATAGCTTCTCACCTACACTTGTTAGTCCATTTAAAATTTCTTTGAATCTAGAATGCAAAGAAATTACCTTTTCTCCCTTTTCTAATTTGATGTTGGATAGTTGGGAGCGGAGGAGATCTCTCCTTGCTAGCTTTGCCTCGGATATGCCTTCATGAAGCTCAATTAGCTTCTCCCACATCTCCTTGGCGCTTAGGCATTCTCCTATTCGATTGATTTCTTGTTGGGGGAGCACATTGAAGAGATGATGCTTAGCTTTTGAATTTGCAAGGTGCTCTTCCCTTTGCCTTTTGGTCCACCTAGATTTCTCTATTGGCTTCCCTTCTTCATCCCTAGGCAAAACGAAACCGGATTCCATTGTAATCATAATGTCAAAATCCGTTTCGAAAAATACCTCCATTCGCTTTTTCCACCAAGCGAATTCTCCTTCAAACTTCGGAGGATGAATGTTGGAGCTGGCCATTTTGAAAATTGCTTGTTGTGGCGGTTAGTCCTCGACAAGCTTTCCTCGGCTCTGATACCACTTGTAGGGGATCGATTGGCCGGCTAGAGGGGGGTGAATAGCCCTTTACGTTTGGATGCCGGTATTTGCTCGTCTACATAACTAATTTAGCAAGCAAAGACAAGCAAATAGAAATACGAGAAAACAAACGCTAACAAAGAATGTAACGTGGTTCACGGCTACGCCGCTAATCCACGGTCCCCGATTCGTCCTCGGTGAATCACTCCGCTAAACCAATCCACTAAATGGTCTCTCCTTTGCACCAAGCTAGGTGGAGGTAACCTTTACAATCAAGATCACTCTTCTTACAAAATAGAATGGAGTAAGAACAGGTAAGAAGAGTTTAGAGCTTGTGGGGCACTAGGAAGATTGTTTGGAGTATGAGCATTAGCCTCTCAAAGGCTTACACCCTCTCTTTTTATAGAGAGGGCTAACTTCTTCCCGTTGGCCACGACGGATCGCCGCCTTGGCGGGCCGATGTCATTACTACAACGGCCTCCGAACACGCCGGATCCCGAGCCGTAGTCCAACGGAACTCTTGGCGATCGGATGGACCTCATCGATCGGCTCTCCCGTAGTCGATGCTCACGAATGGTTCTGGTCGAAACCTATTGACGATCATTGATCACGCCTTGCCGATGGATCGATGGTCTCTGATCGACCGCCCATGTATGGCGATCACTGGCCAATCCGGTCGATCGTATACCAACTACACTCGACTCGGAAGCGATCCGCCATGACATGGCAATCGATCAGTGTCGAAAACCCATCCGACACTTGGCCAAATGGGTTACAATCTCTCACTCTCATTTCTCGGAGTCCCTCGCCTTCGAAGTTCTCTTCGTTCTCGGCCACGTCCCTCGGCAGCATCAGGCGCACGGCTCTGCAATGCTCCTTCGCGTCTCTTGCCTCGAAGTCTACTTCCTCCGGCTCCAAGCTTCTTCACCGACTCAAGGCACGAGTCATGAGATGTGAAACTTGCCACGGCTCCATGTGCGAATTACTAAGTCCTGCACGACTTCAACGCACATATCAAATCAACATATCAAACTAACTTAAACCCTTTGCCACACCATCAAAACCATATTATGGCAAGAGATTGCCCTAACAACACACTCCTAAATAATTTCCTATAACCATATCCGACCTTGTGATACGCAAACAAACTCATCCGATAGGGAGGAAGGCACTCAGAGCCGACGTGCAAGTTTGCTTGCATCACATGTCAAATCGTAATGGAGGCCATGGGAATTTTTAAAAATATCCCTCTCTCACTTAGTAATTTAAAATTGAGGAATTTTCTAGCCTACGACACGCATATCAAACAATAAGCAATAAATATGAAAAATAAATATTTTCCAACTATTATGACTTTTGTCTTCAATATGTCTCCCGTCATATCGCCATCTCGTCCGCTCCTCCCTACGCCATATACGAGCCATCCGGAGATCCGAGACTAAAAACTATTTTAATTTACATTCATCGATCCTATACTCCACGAGGGAGTGTACATGAAATCTAGATCGAAAGTAAACTAAAATAAAAAGAGTGGATAAAAAATGCCGTATCTAATTATAAAAATTAAATACTATCCTCGTCAACTCCGAGGATTCAACAAAATATACAATTACACACATACAATCACATACACACATATGGCCATAATAGTTAGATCCTATGCCTGCAACCAAAAAGTTAACCTACACATATCCTACTATTATTCGGCACATATAATATATGAAAAGTGCACAAAAGTAACCGAATCCTAAACACACAAAACCGAAAACCGTGGCTCTGATACCAATTGAAGGTTTTTCTTTGGAATCGAAGCTCTTGCCTTTTACCACTTGAAGGTTTTTCTTTGGAACCGAAGCTCTTTTACCACTTGAAGGTAGGAAACTTCGCTTCCCACTTCGACTCGGTCACTTGTTCATGGCGATCCCATCGATGTCCCCGGATTAAAAAAATTTAATCCTAGACAAAAGGGATCACCCAAGCAACCATTTCATCGTCGTGTTATTCGATTAGAGTAGTCACTTGAACAAACTTGTTGTTCAAGCAACCAACCTCTATTCTACGAATAGCCGCGGAATAGACGATGTACGGATCGCTGACTTTTATGTTTATGTTCAGGGTCAAAGTATATTTAGCCAAAAAATAAAACATATAACATGCATATAATTGAAAAATAATTATAGACATAATACAAAAGAACACTAATCAAAATAAACAAGATTATACCTCTTGTTATACCTCTTGATCTTCTATTGTATGTCCTTCCTCCTTTTGGACGTCGTGTGGGCGACGATCTTCCAGAAGCCGAAGCCTCCTAGATCACCAATCTTCCTTTCCTTGTTCATTCCGAACAAAGGAAGATCATAAAACAAAACTCTTCTTCCTATCTAGAACCGACCACCAAGTCAATAGACTCGATGTTGCCACCGGCCAAGGAAGAGAATATGGAGTATGGGAACCAGCCAAAGGAGAATCAAGAAGGGTGATGGGCTCCGGCCAATTCTTGGAGAAGAGAAAGGAAACCAATCCTTCACCTTGTAGCCGCCCAAAACCCTAACCCTAGTTCTCCTAGTTGCCGCTGGCCAAAGAAGAGGGGAAGAGGAATAGGTTGAGCACCGCCCAAAGTAGAGGGAAGAAGGATAGGTGCCGATAACACCTTAGGAAGAAGAAGAGAACCTCTCCTCTTGTTGCCGCCCACTCCACCTCCCAAACCCTAGCCGCCCAACTCAATCCTAACCCTACTAGGATTCCTAGCCGCCCAAGCTAAAGGGAAGCAAACCCTAATCTCCTAAGCCATCAAGTTGCCTCCCACCCCCTTAAGGCTTATTTATATGATTAGGGATAAGCCTTGTTTTAATCTCCACCATTGGTTCTAGGGATTTAATCTCAACCGTCGGATCTAGAGATTTAATCTCAACCATCGGATCTAGAGATTTAATCTCTACCATTGGATCTAGAGTTTTGTTTTCATCCATTGGATCTAGGCTTCAAGAGGTTTTAATAGGCTACAATAGGGACCATGAGGAGGAGTTGGATCTTGGCCAACCAATGGATCAAGCCCACATAAAGTCCGATCCATTAATGATTATCCATTCCACTAGAGGATTATCATTGATCTACCTCACCAACCCCCATAAGTTAATATGGGCTCCATATATTATTTGTAGATTTTTCTCCCCGTGTTTAATATCTCGAATGTCCGTCAATTAATTAATTTATTGACAATTAATTAATCAACATCTAACTCCATTAGTAGTACCAGTCAACCTTATCATCATGTCGGACCAAGTCCACCTGCAGTGTTTACATGATGAACCTTATGAGCTCCTCAAGGGGACATCATCATCCTAATATATAGGACACGGTTTCCTCTTATAATCAACGACACACCATATAAATAATACCATTTCCCAACTTACCGAGCCTATCGATTTAATCTATAAATCTCGCCCATTGGTAAATCAAAGAAACGAATACTAAGTATATGTGCCCGTTATTATATCGGGATTAAGAGCATGTACAACATAATATCTAAGGTCCGATTCAATTATGTAGTCAGCAATAAATCGAATTACCTCTAAGTTGGTCCTGCTCAATACACAGAAAGTGTACTAGTGTGATTCTATGGTCAAGACAAACCAATACCAAATCACACTACAACCATACCAATGGTTTGTCCAAAGCCATCTCAGTTGTGAGCCTTTACTTATACTTTACAAGGAGTCGATAACATGATCTCCCGTGTGACACCACACACCATGTTATCTACAATGTAATGTATTAGACAATATGCATCACCATAAATATGCAAACAATGATCATGTGATTCTTATTTCAAAAATAAAGATGTTCATATAAAAGATAGACTTTTCAGTATACATCCCAACACTTTGTTTATATGTTGATCATATATTGGGTGTTGATTATAGGTGTAGTATTGTTCATACATGTTGTACCTGTTATATTATTGTATACTTGTTCAGGTTGTATAAGTTGGGTTGTTGCATACATTTCAGTCATGTTAGTACATTACGTTATGTTTAGTTGATCAGTTGGTTTTTTATGCATTGATTATAGTTGTGCTACTGGTTAATTGCTATTACCTTTAAGACTGTATGTCCATTGATCTCCCTATGTATACCCATTGATGTATACCTGTTGATCTCCCTATGTATACCTGTTGATGTATAGTGGTTGGATTCTTATTCTGTATTATTGTATTCTCTTGGATTGTTTGATTTGGGATTTTATCCTATATTGTTTCCGTATTGTGGTATACGGATGTGTTGTGTATATTTGGCTTTTATTATGAATTTGGTTTGGTTGTTGGTTTCTATTATGATTCTTGTTATGTCAAAGTCACTTCGGAGTGGATAGTTGAGTTATTGTATCTTTATTATTTGTTGGTGTATTCCACTGTATTTTATAGCTTGTGTGAATTAGTAGCTATTTGGGCTATGTATCGGTAGTTTTTCTTATATTGTCACAAGAGGGTACCGTCCGATCGACGGACATATATACTCTCAGGGCATGACAATTTTATTGGTATCAGAGCCTAGGTTGTGAAGTCCACTTTCAAATTTTATTTCGTTTGGACATCGAGTTTTGTTTTACTCGATTTTAGCTTTGTGAGTTTTGGGATCTTGCTGTAGCGGGACATCTCTGAGCTACAAGGTTTAAGGTATGTTAATTGTTATCACATATCCTTTTGTTGTCTATGCATTTAGTTGATTATAATAGGGAATGACATGTGGTGTTAGTCACTATTCATCACCGTGGGTTGGGTTGACCACTGGAATGACTTGTTGAGTTTGTGTGTCTTGAACCTGTTGTCAAAAAGGTGAATTACCTTTGAGAGCCGATCGATCATCGAAGTCGGAAGCACGGATCAAGTAGTCACATTTCTTGTGGAGATCAAAGATTACAGTCTTAGGGATTTTCGCTAACTATGCTAATCAAATCATTATCTATTGGGTAATGGACTAGGCGTGTATGCTATTGTTGATACAGATAGCGGAGGATTACTATATGGTGATTCATAGGGATTTTGATCCATGAGTTGGTCATGCTGGGTTGTATAACTTTGAAGGTACTTTTGAGTACTTAACTCGTGTTATATAGAGAAAGTAGAGTTAGTTGTATACCATATCAGAATCAAGCCAGTACTTGGTGGAAGATGTAGGAAATAATCTTCGGGGAATAGTATGTTACTTGGTCACGGTGTAGTGATATTGTGAGAGAGTATTTCCCGCGTCACTTTCTTTTACTCATTGTCAGGGAATTCTTGAGCATCGAGTAGGGTGATTGTTTGGAAATGGAAGTGCCAAGCAGAGTCGTTAGACTTGCAGAGGTTATGACCACCTAATAGCTCAAGAATGTGATTGGGTTATCTTCGGCCATCCACGGTTTATTGGCTTGTATTCGGATTGGGATGCTTGGATCTTCTATTAGATCCTATCGAAAGGCATTAGACTGGGTCATATGTATGGAAACAACTCCGTAGAAAGTGCTTTAGAAGTTGGAGATTGATAAACAAACATTGCAAGTCAAATATTGGAATCAGAAGAATGATTCTGAAGGGATTGTGTGCGTGCAGTGCGGGTCACGATGACACGTAAAGTCATATTATCTGATGGATCATTTTATTTGCTTCTATTGTAAGCAACCAGTACATATGAGGAGAAGGTGTACTTTGAAGACTCAGTTGAAGATTATCAATGTTGTTTTGAGAGGATGATGCACAACTCAAAAGCAGAGATCATCACAGAAGCAATTTACTACCACAGGTGTGGTTGGAGTTCCTTGATACTTCCCTCCAAGGGAAGTGATTTACTTAGTAGCATCAGTAGGAGACATTTCGTAAGGCTCATGCAGACGATAATTGTTACCTCCTCAGGCGTGGACATGCTTTGTACATAGGAGAGAGTATACAATAATGGTCATATCTATTCTGTATTCTTCAGTTGTAGCTATACTATTTGTAGAGTTGGAGCGTGCTACAATGTTGACAGTTATTCAGTACTTTACAGTCGGTGTACTCTTTATCAGTACAATAGTGTTTACCACCTCCATTGCAGTTTTTGTGGTTTGTATCTCGCCATCACTGATTTCAGTTCTATGGTAGTCTCTTTGCACTGCAGAACTCGCTACAAGAGCAAACGTTGGACGAGTTACATGATTACATGAGAAGAGACATAGCAGGCCAAAGGATTGATCCTTTTAGGTATTACTTAGGTTATCCTATTTACTGATATATCAAGAGATACTGGTAGTTTATAGGTATCTTTGTCTAGAACATTATTAGATAGGATTAGAAGGGTTCCTATACATCGACTTGTGGGTTGGTGGTATCTCTACCGTCAGGTGAGATGTTGACCAACAACCAAGAAGTCAAGGGATGCCCTTAGACTTTGATAGACATATCTTTACTATAGACATATCCTTACGGATAGTTAAATTGTTGAAATGATGGTATAATATATCTCTCAAATGTGTGTAGAATCCGAGAGTATTCGGATGTAGTTCGGATGAACTCCCAGGCTTTCCATTGCATAGGAAAGTGGAGTATGCAATCAGAGTAATTTTAGGAATAGTTTCGATATTGAAGACCTCATACCGGGTGACAATTTTATTGGTATCAGGGTTGCTAAACACTATGGGAATTGGAAGAACGTAAGTTGCGATTATAGGAGGTGTTGGATGGGATATTTATCTATCCCGGTATTTTTCTTGAGAAGATCCAGAACTCTTGGCTAAAAGAGAGATGAACCTTTGAGGTTAGGCAACGATTATCGATGATGGAATGCAGTAGTTTTTGAGAATGAATTGTAGGACTATCCGAGCCGTAAAACCACTTTTTGCATTGTGAAACTCCTAAGTCGCCACGGATCCATGCGAAGAATAACAAAATATACATGTACATGTTAAAACCTTAGATCTACTTTAGATCTACATGTGAAGAGCTTTACCCTTGATGCGACGCCTTCACTTATCCCGCTGGGCCCAAACGGCTTGCCGAAACTCGAGAGTGTCAAGCGCACACTCTACAAGTATCCACACGAGCAATAGGTGGAGAAGACAACCTAGAGTGTGCTAGCACTCTTGGAAGTCCACGGAAATGGAGGATTAGGAGAAAGCTTCGAGAGGAGGAGGAAGAAGATGAAGCAATACCCTTAACTTCACACTAATGCACCAACATCAAGTGGTCGGCCACTTCATGGGAGTTATATACATGCATGTAATACCAAGATCCATGGCTCTTGGTCTCCTTATGAGGTGGCCCCCATGATGTGTCCATGATGATGTGGAACATCATCATTGGACCGCCCATGCCAAGTCACCATGATGTGGCATTTTGTAGAATACGAAAAAATACTATTAATTAACTCGTTAATTAATTAGGATTAATTAGGAGTTAATTAGGTTTAAAAACTGGGCCAAATTAACCGAATTTGGGCCGATGAATCGCTCGGGCCAATAACCAATCGGATTGGGTTAAGGTTGAGTTGTTAACCAACTGGCCGAATCGGCGCTATAAGCCGCCGAACGAATCGATTTCTAAACGCGATCCGATTCCCTTTCTTCTTCTCCGCCGCTCTTTCGCTCCGCGCAATCACCGCTGATCACCGATCTCGCTTGGCGATCCGGCGAAGTAGTCGCTGACAAATACTGGTAGTAGATCCTCACGGAGGTTAGGAAGAGGCTACCTTAAGGAGTGCCGCGCTTTCTCGAGAGACTGAGGTGTCATTGCGCAAGCAGAAGCCGCCATGAGGTAAGGATCGAATGACGGCTTCTTTTGAGTAGATCCGTATTTGGGGTTGTTTTAGCTTAGATTGGTTTTTGGCAAGGATCGAGTTGGGTTGTTCCGCGAGCACGGATTTGGGGGAGATAACGCCACGGTGAACGCTGATCTCGTAAGTTAGATCTAACCCAATATTGCTATCTCGTGATATCCATTGAATTATGTTCAGATATCGATTGTGTGATTCGTGTAATATTAGTTAATCGGTCAGGCCTGTATGGTTAAGAATCGAGCATCGATGGGGTGAGTAAATTGTGTTCCTTCGTTTTGTGTGGAGGAAGTTCTGTGTGGGTATGGTTGTTGAGGGTTTGATCCGATTTTTCTCCGGGAGCGTAGTTTGAACAAGAGTGGGTCACTAAGAGATCGGAGATCGTGGTAAGTGGTGCATACTGATGGGTTGTCATCGGGGATTTTAGTTGCTTGTGATGGATTTCAATTAGGAAACTAGGCTGTGATTGGAGTGGTAAAAATTTGATTTGGGGTTAATTTGGGTTCTGTGATTGAAATGTGATTGTGTCGTTTGTGTGTGTGTGAGTGGGGAAGAGAAACCTGAGTTGGTAATTGCTATGGATTAAGGTGATGGTGTCAAGGGTGGTTGGAGGTTAGTTCATTAGAGTATGTTTTGATTTGGAGATCTTAGTGTTGGGATCATATGGGTTATGATGTATAAACTTAGGAAGTAGTTAATTAGGTTTTCCTATAGTTGATCTATGTAGTTGACCTAGATAGTGTATCAATTTGGGATTCGAGGGTTCTTGTTCAGAGATTTAGAAAAGAATACGAATATAAAATAGTATTTATTCAGATTATTATTGGAGTGTTATGCTAAATCCTAATTTGTGATTATGTGTGTGTTTGGGATACGGGCTGCCCATAGCGCCGAGGATTATACGAGCCAGATCGTGGGTAATATCTACCGTCCTAGTTCGATCAATTCTAGTGCATGACATTGTATGTATGTTTATACCGCTACCTTAAATCCACTCTTATTAAATCATATGCTTGTCCCGCCTTTGACCTTGAGATATATACTCTATTATGTCATTGATTATCTAGCATTGATAGAAACCAGAAAATCCTATTATGTGTTAGTCGATAGAGGTTTAGTAAATACCGCATTGTAGGGTTATCTTTGCTTAATTCTCGATCGTTATCGGGTTATTGCTGCATCACTAGGTTAGGTGATGAGTCCAAATTATGAGGTCGGGCGCTGTATCATATACATATCGGTGTGTTAGTGACGGATCTATTTATCCGTACTCAGGTAAATAGGTTATGATTCGGGGACTTATCGCCCTTACATGGTTGACTTTTTGACTAGGTCTCCCCGTGAGTTAGGAGTGTTGTGAGGATTGTGTGGGCTATGCATCATTACATTTCATGCATGCCGACGACCGAGTCTCGCTTGTGGTTGAGACTAGTCGTCACCATCCCGCCTCTCGCCACTCGGTAGTGGTGCAGGTCAGAGCAGAGCATGTGAGCGTGCCGCTCTCGGCCACTAGGATGGTGGTAGCCGAGATGCGCACTTGGCCACCGCTGAGTGGTAGTTAGCGCGACTCACCCACTATAGATGGTGGTCGTGATGTGCAAGAGTCCCGGTGCAAGGCTCGCCTACTCATGGGTAGGGACTGAGCGGCCAGCAAAGAGGACCCCTGAGTAGCCTATAGCTCTATGGCGGCTAGCCATCGTTTCATACTACCCAACCTTGGCCACTCGGGAGTGGTGACTACCGAGTCGGGATAGTTGTCATGTCGTCGGTCACCCAGGCCACACCGGGTCGTGGTAGCGAGTTGGGTGCAGCATGACCATGCATATGCATTTCGATATATATATATGTATGCATGTATTCGATATATGTTTTACATATGCTTGTGAGATGTTGCATTTGGTTGTCAGATATGATTGTATACCATGCTACTACATGTCATTTGCATCTTATATATCGTGTATGAGTATGTTAGACAATGTGATGTTATTTGGATTATGCTATGATATAATTGCTCGTGATGTTATAGGTCGTGGATAGCAGACCGTGTATGTATATTATTTTATGTCGCTTTATCGGTGTAGTGTATGCTATGAGTATGACCGTATCTCGTAGTTTCCGTTATTATGTTGAATATCAGATGTATGATGGACGATGTCAGATACCGTAGATCTTCACATGTATATCTCAGAGATCTCTTTACCCCGTATGTTGTTCATGCACTTCTATATATTACCCCGAAGTTTTATACTCACCACCTCGACCTCGGGTTTCGCCACCCTGTAGTAGATAGAAGACTTCTGACTCGAGCATTGCCACCTGATCCCATCTCGCCGCTTTTCCGAGGGTTTTCGCTTCATCGCATGTACTTTATATGGACTTTTATTGTTTCGAGATCATGTCAGATGTTCTTTTGATATTCAAGATGGATTTTATTATAGTATGGACTGATATACCGATGTACTTATGTCGACGAGTTGTATTTCCATGTGTTGGCTTCCGCTTATTGTTGTACGTACGTGTTGTTTTACATTTTTCGATATGTGTTATACCGGCCGCGACTTTTACCGTATTGGAATTGTCATAGTCCTGCTACGGACAGTACCTACCTGGCGTGACACATTTGGTCAAGTCAAACTTAACCTTTCATCTTCCCTCTTAAGTCAAGTCAAACCTTTTATCTCTCATGGTTGATCAAATCCAACCATTTGATTCAAGTCAATTTAATTTAATGAATCTCTATTCATTAGTTTAAATTGACTCAATGAATCAAATCTAAATTAGACTCATTCAACACTTGAATCAAATTGAGTCCAACTCAATTAGTCTAATTTGATTACTTTAATCCAATTTGGTTCATCCCATGAACCTAATCCTCATGGTCCATCATATGAACCTAATCTCCATCTAATTGCCCTTTGTGTGTGACCCTATAGGTTCTTGTAACATTGGCAATGTTCCTAAACCGATATAGAAACATAAGCAATGAGCGGTATCTAGCAACACATCATTGCTACCCAAGTTACAAGAATGTTGAGATCCAACATCACCTTTGTGACTACTAATTGTGACTCTCACAATATGTGACAATGTCCCTCTATCCTTGACATCTAGATTGATCAATTGAAGCATAGACTGTGTCATCCTGTGTACAATCTATATCTTGAACTCCAAGTAGACTCACTTTAATCAAATGTGCTCAATATCTCATATTGACTCATTTGGGCATGACCATGCACTTAGTGGTCTCTCTCTATCAAGAATCATGATGTCACTCCCATCATATAGGAGGGATATATCTCATCTACATCACTCACATCCTTCCGCATAATTTGTTACATACCTAGTAATCGCCTTTATAGTCCACCCATTTACAGGTGATATTTGACGAAGCTAAAGTGTGCAACTCCTTATGTAGGGAACCATGGTGACTTCAGGTCCAAGGACTAATAGTCACATGAGAAAGTATATGACACTCATATAACGATCCATGATACTTTCTCATGGTGGATCATTTAGTATACATTCTCCAATGCATACCCATGTGTCAATTTGATATCTCATATCCATGACTTGTGAGATCAAGTCATCGAGTTGACCTACATGCTAGTCTCTTCGCATTAACATTGTCCCTGAATATTAATACTTGACTAGAAATGATTAAGTATAGTGTTCTTTATATCATCTCATTATCGATTCAACCAATCGATTGATATAGATGAGAACCTTCTACTCAAGGACGTTATTATACTTAGTTATTTGGCACCAATACAAGTAAGTATAATAACCATAAAGAAATGCATTTATAATAGGAATATGATACAACAAAGTCCATACAACAATCATCACATGATTGACTCTAGGGCTTTCACTAACATGAATATCCTTTGTTATGGATAGATGATCTATTTAGATCAGTTAAAGGACACCTGTATATACCCTAAGGTTGATTTATGATTAGTGTGTTGATATTGCAGTGACTTGATGTCATACAATTATCATTGTCGGTGTGATGATTGAAATATCATCAGCTTAGAGTAAAAAGGATGTAGGTGTGTAGAAGACGACATTTCATACTTGGTATGAATTTTATGAGTTGTTGATAATGTTGTTAAATTTATTAACGATTTAGTCGTCCATGGACTTGAGGAATTGAGTATCCTGGAAGTAGTTGGATCAGTTTATAGTTGTTGGAATTGCGTAACTTGGCCATTGTTGATGGTGGTAGTTGGAGTTGCACGCTTGGCCACCGTAGATGGTGGTTTTCTTGTATTGATTTGCTTAATATCGTAGATGTGAATAGGTTGCTCTAGCATTACTATACCGTTGACTTATTGGACCAAGAAGGTGATGGGAATCACTTGGTTAGAAGCGTCTGAAATTAGGTTTCAGGGCCTAGATGGTGGTTGACTTTTGTATCAGTGTTAGTTAATCCTTCCGGTGTGGATGGAAAGGTATTGTACACGGTTGCAACATTTCAGGGAATGGAGCAATTCCAATGCAGTTGAAAGAGATGTCTTAAGCTTGCGGCAGTTGAGGAACTGTGAGATAAGATGTCATATATATGACGTGGACTTAGTAGTTATTATCTTGATTTTTAGATGTGTGGAGCAGGAATGCTAATAGGGTTTTGGCTAGATATTGCAGCCACTATAGAGTTGCCGAATACGATAGTAACAAGGGAGATTAGTCATTATGGTCTCCCATTCACTTTCAGTTCTGTGTGATGGAGTGAATTTTGGATAGTAGATTAATTTCTCATGTGAGAAAGTAATTCTCCATCTCCGAGGAGAATAGTGGGATTATAGAGTTGCACTTGAATTAGGAAGAGTTGTTCCAGGAGACTCGTCAATCGAGATTGGCGAGTTGTTCAGGGTGTATCTGAAAATAGCGAGTTCTAAAATGTTCTTGTTGGTGGAACGACCTCATCATTACTCTTCACTCAGTGCTTACCTCTGGTTCTTCTGACCTGTCGCTTAGCTTTCGATCGCTCGCCACCGAGGTTCCTCGACTCCAAATAGGTTCTCCTGGTGTTGCCCGACCACCACAGTTTCTCGTCTCGAGATTTTTCGAGTGTCACTGACCTTGGGCTTAGCTTAATACAGTTCCTGCACACTCAAAACAACAAATGAGATAACAATAATAGCTTAACTTTAAACCTTTACCATAATCAGAACCTATGTTCGATTATCTCGTGCCCCTGCACCAATAATCTCCCTCTTTTTGATCTATGGCAAACCGATTCAAAGTTAAGGAAAATTTAAGCATAAAATGAATAGTAGTAATAAACATGAGTAAGCATGAGAATAAAAGTATGTAGCAAACATGTAGTAAGTAGTAGTAATAAACATGAGAATAAAAGTATGTACCATGTAGTAAGCATGTATGAGTAAACTAGGTTCTTTTTCAATTCCTCCCCCTTAACTTTAGATGTTTAAAATTTTTACTCCCCCTTAACTTTGCCTCTTCTCTCCCTTTTGCCATATATCGAAAAACCAAGGGGTGTATTTATAAAATAGGGGTGTATTTAAAGTATTAATGAGAGAAGAAACGTTATATAGATGAAAGATATTTTATATGCATTTGTAAAATCATTTAAAAGATGGAGAAAATAAGTCCAAGCATGTGTCCCTTTGAAGTCAACTCTTGACTTATTAAGTCCTAAGGATCGTAAAAGGTGTAGGATAAATTTAAGTTTCCTCTGCACCAAGAATGCTAAACTAGTTTTGGTAAAGTAATTTTTTGAAGTTATTACAAATATAATCTAAAATTTCAAAATACTTAAATGTTATAAGTATGAAAACAATACCTTGAAGAGTTTAAAAAGTTGTAATATAGTAAATTTTAGCCCTTTATATTGGTATTTCCCCCTTAGTCAATCACATGGATCCTAGAAGGTTTTAGGGGTGTAAACTTGGCCTAACTTATATGTTTAATATTTGCCAATATATATATATTAAATGCAACAATCATGAGGATAAATATTCTTATAAGTTTTGAAAATATTTCGAAAATTATGCTATTCTCATTTTAATTTTCTTTAGCATCTCAACCATTGTATGTGTCTCAAAGCATGTTCACCTTATATGTTCTTGTGAGATGATTTCAATTTTACTTGGTTAAATTTAGTGATTTGAAGATTAATCAACCTTGAATTAGATTCGGATTTAACCTTTAGTTCGTTAAGTAAACTTTTTGAGAAAATGAATTTCAGGTCGTGGCGTAGCACAGAGGCCTTCCTCGATCGGAACAATGATCACTTCCTTAGACAAAACCAATTTTAAGAAAATGCTCACTTAATTCACTTAGGGTTACTTCCTGGTCTAACTAGTTTAGGATGTGGTGAGGTAGCTTCAGCTAGTTCAACTCAGCCAAGTGCAGCTAGTTAGATACGTCTTATCTAGCTTGGATACATAAGACCTCGTTTCCCTAACGTACTATCATCTCGCCACGTCCTGATACTATGTTGTCAAGTTTGATTAACCATTGGTCCTATCTAACCATTCTAGAAATAAAAGAAGAACTAAGCATGTAAAGTTGCATTAAGAGATTGGGTACACAATTTTAGTATTAGCTCCCTCTATATCATTGAACCGGTACGTTCTATCCACATAGTGGACTTGATCCTTGGGAATCCAATACTTAGTAGTCCTTATATGTGAATTTAACAAGATGTTGGGGACCTATGCTTGGACTCTTTGATTACTACGATTAACAATTGATATATAAGACTTGTTCGTAGTTGTTGTTCTAAACCTGAGTCCGGTCTTGTTGTACACGACTCTTTGAGTTCCGAGGAGTCAGTCAAGACCCTTGGATTCCAATGTGAACTTTTCCATCCTGACCTTGAGCTCTTGAACTTTCCCTTTCAAGAGAGAATTCTCTTCCTCAAGTTTTTCAACTTGAGTTGAGTTTCCCTCTCGAACTTGACTAGTCGAAGAGGTTAGGGTGGCCTCATGCTTGAGGAGTTTAACCTCCTTAAGCAAGGACTCGACCCTAGACTCAGACTTAGCTAGCTTCTTATATGATAATTTAATTGCACGATATAGATTGCCGATTAACGAACGGATTACCTTAATCTTTTCCTTTGAGCCGACTTTGAGTCTTGACTCAAATTCATCCTCGGAGTCAGAGTCAGAGTTGGATTTGTAGTTCACTTTGGACTCTAACTCAGACTCTACTAGTCTCGCCATGAACACCAAGTCATCGCCTTGGTCTTCTTCTTCCCAAGTTGCTTGGAATGCTTTTTTTTATTGTCTCGTATTCTTTTTCTTTTTGATCATCCTCTGAACTAGGTTGACTAGTTCAGTCTCCATTTCTTCCTCCAATTGGTAGTCGTCTTCTTTGGGAGGTGGCTTGCCCTTCACCTTTCTTCTTTGACCTGCAACCAACGCTACACCTTTTTCGACCGGGACCATGTTAGATTGTTCATGTAATTCGAATTTGAAAAATAATTCGTCTAATCTAATTTTTGATAAATCTCTAGATACTTTGTAGGCATCAACCATAGATGCCTACAAAGTGGTCCTCGGAAATGCATTCAAAGCATACCTTATTACATCCTGATTCTCCACCTTTTGTTCGATTGAGTGAAGATTGTTCATTATGTCCTGGATCCTTGTGTGGAGTTGAGTCACCGTCTCATTGTCCTGCATTTTTAGATTAAATAACTTATTCAAAAGAAGGTCCCTTTTGCATACCTCTGTGTCAGTCGTCCCTTCGTGTAGCTTGATGAGCTTGTTCCATAAGTATTTTGCATTAATGAAGGGGCCGACACAGTTAAGTTCTTTCTTGGAGAGGCCACACTACAGGATTTGCGTAGCCTTCGTATCGACCTCCACTTATTGCTTCATGGTGTTCGTCCAGTTGTCACAGTCCAAGTACTCACCATCTTCATTGGTTGGAAGAGTAAAGTCGGTCTGGATGACTATCCACATCTCGACTTGGATTTTGAGGTAGCGCTCCATCTGACCCTTCCAATAACGAAAGTCATCTCCATTGTAAAACGGAGGTCGGGCGGTGCTAAACCCCTCAAGATGGGTCGTTCAATAAAACCTTGCACAAAAACATGACAAATAAATGAATTGCCAAGACTTTGTCTTGGATTAGTAGTGAGGCAAAAATAATAAAGAAAAACTTAAAATGAATGAAAAATATGAAACAAAATAAAACTTGCTAGATTGGTGGTTGCACCGAATTTGAGTGCCCTCGCTCTGATACCAATTGTTGGATCGGAGAGTCGTTACAGGGGGGGGGGTGAATAGCAATCTTAAAACTTTCTTTTTCGATTCGTCGAAACCATGAGTTAGCACAACGGAAGTAAATAAAAGAAATCAACACTCTTTCTTTTTACTTGGTTCACAACCGAAAGGTTGCTACTCGAAGGACCCGCGATCCTAGACCGCATACGATGGGGTAATCCACTAAAAGTCTCCTCCTCATTATAGGTAAGAGATGACGATTACAAGAAAAACAAGAAAGAGGAAGAGGCAACAAGCCTACCTCTTTTCTTTTCGATTAAAAGCTCTAGTACAAGAAATGAAACCAAAAATAAATGACAACTTGAAATGAAACTATCGACTTAGAACTTAGAAGATGGAACCCGGCGTGAAGTCGACGTTACGATGGTGTAGCATTGTTGTTGGAGCTTGGAATTGTTGAAGCACTTTGGGAGCAAGATTAGATTATGCAAAAGGGTGAAAACCCCCTTCTTTTATATCCCTCCAAACTCTAACTCGTTGAGATCGAGATCTGGGTCAAAGCTCCACATCACCCAAAGATAAGGGGAGCTTATCTTGACTTTCTTAGAGCTGATCAGTTTGAATAACAGTCGACTGATGCCCCTTGGCAGTTGACTGCTAGTAGGATCAATCGATTGCTAATGACCTTCAGTCGACTGCCAGCTTGGTCACTCACCTACAAGATAGAGTTAGCACAGAACTATTAAGTAATGGACATTACGATGGTTCCTTACTATCCGATCTCAACCTAGACCTTCCCCGAGAAGTCTTAGTCAGATCGCCACCTAAGTTTGTCCCCGTACGGAGGACACGACCTCATCGTTACTCTTCACTTAGTGCTTACCTCTAGATCTTCAAACCTGTCGCTTAGCTTCTGGTCGCCACCAAGGTTTGTCGCCTGACCACCATGGTTTCTCGTTATGAGATTTTCTGGGTGTCGCTGACCTTGGGCTTAGATTAATACAGTTCCCGCACACTCAACACAACACATGAGATAACAATAATAGCTTAACTTTGAACCTTTGCCATAATCAAAACCAAGGTTCGATTATCTAGTGCTCCTGCACCAATAATCTCTCCCTTTTTGATCTATGGCAAACCGATTCAAAGTTAAGGAAAATTTAAGCATAAAATGAATAGTAGTAATAAACATGAGTAAGCATGAGAATAAAAGTATGTAGCAAACATGTAGTAAGTAGTAGTAATAAACATGAGAATAAACGTATGTAGCATGTAGTAAGCATGTATGAATAAACGAGGTTCTTTTTTAATTCCTCTCCTTGAAGGCTACCTCCCCCTTAACTTTAGATATTTAAAATTTTTACTCTTTCTTAACTTTGCCTCTTCTCCACCTTTTGCCATATATCGAAAAATCGAGGGGTGTATTTATAAAATTGGGGTGTATTTAAAGTATTAATGAGAGAAGAAACATTATATAGATAAAAGAGATTTTATATGCGTTTGTAAGATCATTTAAAAGATGGATAAAATAAGTCCAAGCAAGTATCCCTTTGAAGTCAACTCTTGACTTATTAAGTCCTAAAGATCATAAAAGGTGTAGGATAAATTTAAGTTTCCTCTGCTCCAACAATGCTAAACTAGTTTTGGTAAAGTAAATTTTGAAGTTATTACAAATATAATCTAAAATTTCAAAATACTTAAATGTTATAAACATAAGTACGAAAACAATACCTTGAAGAGTTTAAAAAATTGTAATATAGTAAATTTTAGCCCTTGATATTGGTATTTCCCCCTTAGTCAATCACATGGAGCCTAGAAGGTTTTAGGGGTCTAAACTTGGCCTAACTTATATGTTTAATATTGTCCAATATATATATTAAATGCAACAATCATGAAAATAAATATTCTTATAAGTTTTGAAAATATTTAAAATATTATGCTATTCTCATTTTAATTTTCTTTCGCATCTCACCCATTGTATATGTCTCAAAGCATGTTCACTTTATATGTTCTTGTGAGATAATTTCAATTTTACTTGGTTAAATTTAGTGATTTGAAGATTAATCAACCTTGGGTTAGATTCAGATTTAACCTTTAGTTCGTTAAGTAAACTTTTCGAGAAAATGACATCCAAGTCGTGGCGAGGCATAGAGGCCTTCTTTGATCGGAACAACGATCACTTCTTTAGACAAAGTCAATTTTAAGAAAATGCTCACTTAATTCACTTAGGGTAACTTCCTAGTCTAACTAGTTTAGGGTGTGGCAAGGTAGCTTCAGCTAGTTCAACTCAGCCGAGTGCAGCTAGCTAGATACACCTTATCTAGTTTGGATACACGAGACCTCGTTTCCCTAACATACTATCATCTCGCCACGCCCTGATACTATGTTGTCAAGTTTGATTAACTATTGGTCCTATCTAACCATTCTAGAAATAAAAGAAGAACTAAGCATGTAAAGTTGCATTAAGAGATTGGGTACACAATTTTAGTATTAGCTCCCCCTAGATCATTGAACCAGTATGGTCTATCCACATAGTGGACTTGATCCTTGGGAATCCAATACTTAGTAGTCCTTATATGTGAATTTAACAAGATCTTGGGGACCCATGCTTGGACTCTTTTATTACTACGATTAACAATTGACATATAAGACTTATTCTTAGTTGTTGTTCTACACCCGAGTCTGACCTTATTGAACACAATTCTTTGAGTTCCGAGGTCAAGACCCTTGGATCCCAATGTGAACTTTTCCAACCTGACCTTGAGCTCTTGAACTTGCCCTTTCAAGAGAGAATTCTCTTCCTCAAGTTTTTAAACTTGAGTTGAGTTTCCCTCTCGAACATGACTAGTCGAAGAGGTTAGGGTGGCCTCATGCTTGAGAAGTTTAATCTACTTAAACAAGGACTTGATCCTAGACTCGGACATAGCTAGCTTCTTATCTAATAATTTAATTGCACGATATAGATTGCCGATTAATGAACGGCTTACCTTAATCTTCTCCTTTGAGTCGGCTTTGAGTCTTGACTCGAATTCATCCTCGGAGTCGGAGTTGGATTTGTAGTTGGCTTCGGACTCGAACTCGGACTCTACCGGTTTTGCCATGAATGCCAAGTCGTCGCCTTGGTCTTCTTCTTCCCAAGTTGCTTGGAATGTTTTTTTTTATTATCTCGTATTCCTTTTCTTTTTGATCATCCTTCGAACTAGGTTAATTAGTTCGGTCTCCATTTCTTTCTCCGATTGGTAGTCATCTTCTTTTGGAGGTGGCTTGCCCTTCACCTTTCTTCTCTGACCTGTGACCAATGCTACACCTTTCTCAACTAGGACCATGTTTGCTTGTTCATGTAATTCGAATTCGGAAAATAATTCATCTTATCTAATTTTTGATAAATCTCTAGATACTTTGTAGGCATCAACCATCGATTCCCACAATGTGGTCCTAGGAAATGCATTCAAAGCATACCTTATTACATCCCGATTTTTCACCTTTTGTCCGATTGAGTGAAGACCATTCATTATGTCCTGGATCCTTGCGTGGAGTTGAGTCGGTGTCTCGTGGTCTTGCATTTTTAGATTAAATAACTTATTCAAAAGAAGGTCCCTTTTGCATACCTTTGTGTCGGTCGTCCCTTCGTGTAGCTCAATGAGCTTGTTCCATATGTCTTTTGTGCTGATGAAGGGGCTGACGCGATTGAGTTCTTCCTTTGAGAGGCCACACTATAGGATTTGTGTAGCCTTCGCATCGACCTCCACTTGTCACTTC
Organism: Wurfbainia villosa; assembly: GCA_025175895.1. Classification (NCBI taxonomy): domain Eukaryota; kingdom Viridiplantae; phylum Streptophyta; class Magnoliopsida; order Zingiberales; family Zingiberaceae; genus Wurfbainia; species Wurfbainia villosa. The sequence goes on along the minus strand of CM045995.1, from coordinate 112,056,519 downwards.
ATGGCGTTCATCCACTTGTCACAGTCCAAGTACTCTCCGTCTTCATTGGTTGGAAGAGTGAAGCCGGTCTGGATGACTATTCACATCTAGACTTGGGTTTTGAGGTAGCACTCCATCTGACCCTTCCAATAACGAAAGTCATCTCCATTGTAAAATGGAGGTCGAGCGGTGCTAAATCCCTCAAGATGGACCATTCAATAAAACCTTGCACAAAAACACGACAAATACACAAATTGCCAAGACTTTGTCTTGGATTAGTAGTGCAAGAAAAATAATAAAGAAAAATTTAAATTGAACGAAAAATATGAAATGAAATAAAACTTGCTAGATCAGTTGTTGCACCTAAATCGAGCACTTCGCCTGATACCAATTGTTGGATCAGAGAGTTGCTAGAGGGGGGGGGTGAATAGCAATCTTAAAACTTTCTTTTTTGAATCGTCGAAACCACGAGTTAGCACAGCGAAAGTAAATAAAAAAATCAACACTCCTTTTTTACTTGGTTCACAACCTAAAGATTGCTACTCCATGGCCCTGCGATTCTAGAACACGTACGATGGGGCAATCCACTAAAAGTCTTCTCCTCGTTGGAGGTAGGAGACGACGGTTACAAGAAAAACAAGATAGAGAAAGAGGCAACAAGCCTACCTCTCCTATTTTTGATTAAAATCTTGAGTACAAGAAATGAAACCAAAAATAAATGACAACTTGAAATGAAACTACTGACTTAGAACTTAGAAGATGGAACTCGGCGTGAAGTTGGCATTATGGCAGCGTAGCGTTGTCATTGGTGCTTGGCGTTGTTGGAGCACTTTGGGAGCAAGAATAGATGATCCAAAAGGGTAAAACCCCCCTTCTTTTATAACCCTCCAAACTCTAGCTCGGTCAAAGCTCCACATCACCCCAAGATAAGGGAAGCTTATCTTGACTTTCTTCGAGCTGACTAGTTTAAATAGCAGTCGATTGCTAGTAGGATCAGTCGATTGCCAATGGCCTTTAGTCGACTGCCAGTTTAGTCACTCACCTTCAAGATAGAGTTAACACAGAACTATCAAGTAATGGACATTACAATAGTTCTTTATCATTCGATCTCAACCTAGACCTTCCCCTTGAAGTCTTAGTCGGATCGCCGCCTAACCTATAGCTTAGCTTCCGATCGCCACCGAGGTTCCTCGACTCTAACGAGGTTCTCCTGGTGTCGCTCGACCACCATGGTTTCTCGTCCCGAGATTCTCAGGGTGTCGCTGACCCTGGGCTTAGCTTAATATAGTTCTTGCACACTCAACACAACACATGAGATAAAAATAATAACTTAACTTTGAACTTTTGCCATAATCAACACTTAGGTTCGATTATCTAGTGCCCCTGCACAAACAATCTGTTGGATCGAGAAGCGTCGCTAGAGGGGGGGGTGAATAGCGAGAGTAAATCTTTTTGTTCGTTCGTTCAATACACAAGTAAGCACAGTGGAAAAATAAAAAGACACATTTATTTTTACTTGGTTCACAACCCAACGGTTGCTACTCCAAGGCCCTAATGGTCCTAGACCGTGTACGGAGGGCAAAACACTATAACGTCTCCTCCTCGTTGGAGGTAGGAGACAACGATCATAAAACCAAAAGTATGAGGATGAGGCAACAAGCCTACCTCACCTCGTTACGAATAAAAACAAAGAATACAATAAGAAAATATGTTACTTGTTGCTATTGCCGATGAAGAAGGTGAAAGCTTGGCGTCGCATCGACGTTATGACGGTGTTGGAGCTTTAGCGTTTTAGTAGTACTTAAGAATAATCTTGATGATGCTTTGGGTTGGAATCCTCCCCTCCTTTTATAGAGTTTGGCCTCAGAATATGTCTCCTCAGAATTTGGAACAGATCATGAAGTGGTAACAAATTTTATCGTGAAGTGACTGCGTCAAACGTTATCCATTTTAACCTAGCAAAAGGTCGATTCGTAGCCATCGACCGATCGATGCCTCCCATCACCGATCGGATGAGCATCGACGATCGCTTCAATGTCCAAGATCATTGCCCGGCTGACTACTTCCTGCGGTAAAGTTTAGCACGGAAAATGATAAATGCGACGGTTTCTAACCGTCCGATCTCGACCTAGACCTTCCACATGAAGTCTTAGTCGGATCGCCGCCTACGGTCATCCCCGTTCAGAGGACACGACCTTACCATCTCTCACTCACACGAGCTTACCTCGATACTTACTTTGTAGCTCTCACTTCTGGCCTACCACTCGATTCCTTCGGCTCCCTCCGAAGTCACTTGAGTGTCGCCCGACCACCGTGGCTTCATCCGGGTGTCGCTAGCCTTCAGCTCTAGCTTTAGTACTTTTCTGCATACTCGATTTAGCTCGTGAGATAATGATGTAAACTTAACTTTGTGTCTTTGGTATAATCAAAACATAGGTTCAATTATTTGGTGCCCCTGCACTAACAATCTCCCCCTTTTTGATCTATGACAAACCAACACAAAGTTAAGGGAAATTAAAGCATAAAATGATGAATGCCATTTCCAAAAACTCCCCCTTAACAAAACTCCCCTAAATTTTGTGTTACTCCCCCTTAACTTTCGCTCTTCTCCTGCTTTTTCCATAAATAAAAAAAATGTTGGAGTTTTTGTATAAAATAGGGGTTTAAAAACACTATCGTATATCCATGCATCAAGATAAATCAAATATGAGTCAAAGCATGCATCTAGCAGTAGTTAGATAGATTGGTTCGAGGTGTGTCCTTCTGCACCAATAATCTAAAGGTTTGTAATATAACCCTTAGGGTTAGTTTGCTTTCCCCCTTAGTCAAATATATATAGTCGTTATGTATAATAGTTGAGAAAATAAGTAGTATTTTGAAAAGGTTATTTTAAGTATATTTCAATTATCCTTAACATCTCACCCATTCTATGTGTCTCAAAATTTGTTCACCTTATATGTTTTGTGAGATAATTTAAAACTGATTAAAGATAGTCAACCTTAGGTTAGATTCAGATTTAACCTTTAGATCGTTAAGTAACTTTTCGAGAAACTGGCTTCCAGGTCATGGCGAGGCACAGGGGCCTTCTTTGATTGGAACATGACCACTTCTTTAGACAAAGCCAAATTCAAGAAAATATCACTTAAGTCACTTAGGGTTAATTCCTGGTCTAACTAGTTTAGGATACGGCGAGGTAGCTTCAGCTAGTTCCACTCGGTCAAGTGCACTAAGCTAGATACGCCTTATCTAGATCGAATACACGAGACTTTGTTTTCCTAACGTACTATCATCTCGGCGTATCCTGATACTATGTTGTCAAGAGTTGACTAACTATTTTTCCTATTTAGCTGTTCTAAAAATTAAAGTAAAATATGCAATGGTTTTGCTAAGTAAGCGGATATACTATTTTAGTGTTAGCTCCCCCTGGACCATTGAACCAATATGGTCTATTCAAATAATGAACTTGATCCTGGGGAATCCAAAACTTATTAGTCCTTATATGTGAGTTCAATAAAACCTTTGGGACCCATGCTTGGACTCTTTGATGACTACGATTTATGATAGACATATATGATCTATTCGTAGTCTTTGGACTAAACTCGAGTCCGACTTTGTTGTACATGACTCTTTGGGTTCCAAGTAGTCGGTTAAGGTTCTTTGATCCCAACGTGAACCTTTCCAACCTAACCTCGACCTCTTGAACTCAATCTTTCAAGAGAGAATTCTCCTCCTCAAGTTTTTCAACTTGGGCTGAGTTTCCTTCTTGAACTTGACTAGTTGAAGAGGTTAGAGTAGCCTCTTGCTTGAAGGTTTCAACCTCTTCAAGTAACGACTCAACCCTAGACTCGGACTTAGTTAATTTCCTAGTTAGCATTTTAATTGTAAGGTAAAGTGTACTAATTAAAGAGCGGCTAACCTTGACTTTCCCTTTTGGTCCGGCTTTGAGTTTCCACTCGAAGTAATCTTCGGGGTCGGAGTTGGAGTTGTAGTTGGACTCAGCTTTGGATTCTGACTCAGACTCCTCTGGTCTTGCCATGTAAGCTATGTCTTCTTTGTTGTCCCAAGTCGCATGGAAAGCCTTCTTTTGATTTGATTTGAATTGTGCCCTCTTTTGGTTCTTTAGTAGCCTCCTTTCCCTCCGAACGATCTTCCGCACTACGTTCACTATTGCCTCCACCTCTTCAGATTCGGACTCTGATTCGAGCTCTGATTCGTCTTCGAGTTCGAGTCCATCTTCTTGCCTGGTAGGTGGCTTGCTTTCTTTGTCCTGCAAGTAGAGCAATACCTCTCTCGGCTCGGACCACGTTAGTCTGCTCAAAAAGTTCAAACTCGGAAAATAATTCGTCTAATCTAAGCTTTGAAAGGTCCTTAGAGACCTTGTAGGCATCGACCATGGATGCCCACAAGGTAGTCCTAGGAAATGAATTAAGAACGTATCTTAGGAGGTCACGGTTTTCGACCTTGTGTCCGATGGTGTGCAGGCCGTTGACAATGTCCTGGACGCGGGCATGTAGTTGCATCGCCGTCTCGTGTTCCTGCATTTTAAGGTTATACAATTTATTGAAAAGAAGGTCACGTTTACATACCTTAGCATCCGACGTTCCTTCGTGCAACTCGATTAATTTGTTCCACAGGTCCTTGGCGCTAATAAATGGTCTAATGCGGTTGAGTTCCTCCTTGGACAAGCCACATTGCAATATTTGGGTTGCTCTTGCATCGACTTTGATTTGACTCTTGGTTGTATTTGTCCACTTGTTAAAATCCAAGGGCTCTCCTTGATCATTGGTGGGTAAAGCAAAGCCGGTTTGGATTATTATCCAAGTCTCGACTTGTGTTTTCAAGAAACACTCCATCCGACCTTTCCAATAATGGAAATCATTTCCGTTAAAGAACGGAGGTCGGGTGGTGCTATACCCCTCAATGTGAGCCATTAAGTATCTTGCAAAACACAAATAAAAACCAAAGGGAATTCTAAGACTTGGTCTTGGATTAGTAGTGTGGGAAATAATAGGAAATAAACAGAAATAAATGAGAAGAATAAGAAACTAACAAAAACTAACAACTTACGACCTTCGATGTCCCCGAAAGGGTACTAGACGTTGGTTTTTGGAGATGGAAATGGCTTGTTACGAGGGTAAAACTTGGTAAGAATGTAGATCTTTCAGAGAGCTTCGATTTGATAGGTAGATCATTTTGTGAGTCCACTTGCGCGAAAAGTTATGATCGTTTTACCGTCGACTACTCCAAAAGAGAATACTTGCAAACACACAACCAAAAGAAAGGTACAAAGACTTCGTCTTGGATTAGTAGTGCGGGAAGAAAAAAAAAACCTAAAAAAAACATGAATCAAAAAATACGAAAAGAAAACCAAAAAGTGCTAGATTGGTGGTTTCACCAAATCTTAGCGCCCCCGCTCTGATACCAATTGTTGGATCGAGAAGCATCGCTAGAGGGGGGAGGTGAATAGCGAGCGTAAATCTTTTCGTTCGTTCGTTTGATACATGAGTAAGCACAGCAGAAAAATAAAAAGACACGTTTATTTTTACTTGGTTCACAACCCAGCGGTTGCTACTCCAAGGCCCTAACGGTCCTAGACCGCGTACGGAGGGCAAAGCACTATAACGTCTCATCCTCGTTTGAGGTAGGAGACAACGATCACAAAACCGAAAGTACAAGGATGAGGAAACAAGCCTACCTCACCTCGTTATGAATAAAAACAAAGAATACAATAACAAAATATATTACTTGTTGCTGCTGTCGATGAAGAAGGTGAAAGCTTGGCGTCGCATCGGCGTTATGACGGTGTTGGAGCTTTAGCGTTGTAGGAGTACTTAAGAATAATCTTTCTTTTTTTTTTATTTACATCAGGTATCAGGTACGATTTCTCTTCCCTACTAGTCCTGATGGCTGACCGGCCTTGCCCCACGACCTTCGACTAGAGTCCCCACCGGTCAACGAGGGTAAATCAGGGTGACACGTGGTCCGACACATTAGGACCCATGTCGCCTGTGTGGCCAACAACGCTGGACGAGGGGGCAACGCACCTCCACTCTCGCTGCAGAGCTGTAATCGACCGATGCGCAGAGTGGAACTTCGTGCCTTACTTAAGAATAATCTTGATGATGCTTTGGGTTGGAATCCTCCCCTCCTTTTATAGAGTTTGGCCTCAGAATATGTCTCCTCAGAATTTGGAATAGATCACGAAGTGGTAACAAATTTTATCACGAAGTGGCCACGTCAAACATTATCCATTTTGACCTAGCACAAAGGCTGATTCGTCGCCATCAGTCGACTGCCAACCTAGCCACTTCCCTGCAATAAGAGGTTAGCACGAAAAATGGTAAATGTGATGGTTTCTAACTGTCTAATCTTTACCTAGACCTTCCATATGAAGTCTTAGTCGGATTGCCGCCTACGGTCATCCCCGTATATAGGACATGACCTTACCATCTCTCACTCACACGAGCTTACCTCGATACTTACTTTGTAGCTCTCGCTTTCGACCTTCCACTCGATTCCTTCAGCTCCCTCCGAAGTCACTCGAGTGTCGCCCGACCACCGCGGCTTCCTCCGGGTGTCACTAGCCTTCAGCTCTAGCTTTAGTACTTTTCTGCACACTCGATTTAGCTCATGAGATAACGATGTAAACTTAACTTTGTGTCTTTGCCATAATCAAAATATAGGTTCGATTATCTGGTGCCCCTGCACTAACACAATCTCCCCCTTTTTGATCTATGGCAAACCAATTCAAAGTTAAGAAAAATTTAAGCATAAAATGAATAGTAGTAATAAACATGAGTATGCATGAGAATAAAAGTATGTAGCAAACATGTAGTAAGTTGTAGTAATAAACATGAGAATAAAAGTATGTACCATGTAGTAAGCTAGCATGAGTAAACTAGGTTCTTTTTCAATTCCTCCCTCTTAACTTTAGATGTTTAAAATTTTTACTCCCCCTTAACTTTGCCTCTTCTCCCCCTTTTGCCATATATCGAAAAACCGAGGGGTGTATTTATAAAATAGGGGTGTATTTAAAGTATTAATGAGAGAAGAAACGTTATATAGATAAAAGAGATTTTATATGCATTTGTAAGATCATTTAAAAGATGGAGAAAATAAGTCCAAGCATGTGTCCCTTTGAAGTCAACTCTTGACTTATTAAGTCCTAACGATAGTAAAAGTTGTAGGCTAAATTTAAGTTTCCTCTCCACCAACAATGCTAAACTAGTTTTGGTAAAGTAATATTTTGAAGTTATTACAAATATAATCTAAAATTTCAAAATACTTAAATATTATAAACATAAGTATGAAAACAATACCTTGAAGAGTTTAAAAAGTTGTAATATAGTAAATTTTAGCCCTTGATATTGGTATTTCCCCCTTAGTCAATCACATGGAGCCTAGAAGGTTTTAGGGGTCTAAACTTGGCCTAAGTTATATGTTTAATATTGTCCAATATATATATTAAATGCAACAATCATGAAGATAAATATTCTTATAAGTTTTGAAAATATTTCAAAAATTATGCTATTCTCATTTTAATTTTCCTTAGCATCTCTCACCCATTGTATGTGTCTCAAAGCATGTTCCCCTTATATGTTCTTGTGAGATTATTTCAATTTTACTTGTTTAAATTTAGTGATTTGAAGATTAAACAACCATGGGTTAGATTCGGATTTAACTTTTTGTTCGTTAAGTAAACTTTTCGAGAAATGGCTTCCAGGTCGTGGCGAAGCTCAGAGGCCTTTTTTTATCAGAACAATGACTGCTTCCTTAGACAATGCCAATTTTAAGAAAATGCTCACTTAATTCACTTAGAGTTACTTCCTGGTCTAACTAGTTTAGGATGTGGCGATGTAGCTTCAGATAGTTCAACTTAGCCGAGTGCACCTAGTGAGATATACCTTATCTAGCTTGGATACACAAGATCTCGTTTCCCTAACGTACTATCATCTCGCTATGTCCTGATACTATGTTTTCAAGTTTGATTAACCATTGGTCTTATCTAACCATTCTAGAAATAAAAGAAGAACTAAGCTTGTAAAGTTGCATTAAGAGATTGGGTACACAATTTTGTTGGGGATCCTTGGAAGGGTAGAGGGGGGTGAATAGCCTCTCTTCAATTCTACAAGTAAATTAGCGGAAGCAAAATCAAATACTATAGAAATCAAGAGATAAGAATGCAATCGCTAACACATGGTTAGGAGATTATGCTCCTACTCCACAGCGATCAGTAAGGTTGATCAACCCTAGCAAGTCTTCCACTAAAATCCTCCTTTTGATGATCACACCAAGGTGGAGAAGCCTTCTTTACAATGTACTCTTCTTCTTACAAATGATGAGAATTAAGAGTCGAGATGAAGAGGTTTAAGAGCACAAAAGACTTAGAGAAGACTTATGGAGCTTAAAGACAGAATTTGGAATGAGAGCACTAGCCTTTTCAAGCACCCTAAGGACTCATTTTATATAGAAGAGGCTGATTTTTTCGTTGGGGCTGGATCAATCGACTGATGTACACCATCAGTCAACTGCTGCTGTAGCTGACCGAATTCAACGGCTTCTAACAAGCCTGATCTGCAGGCATCACTACCCAACGGGACGCTGGCCAGTCGACTGATCTAGCAATTAGTCGACTGATCCATGCGATCAGTCGAGTCAAAATCTTTTTGTGTCCATGTCCACTTATAACAGTCGACTGCTAGGGTTTGACAGTCGACTGATGGTGGACTAGTCGACTACCAAACCCTGGCAGTCGACTGTTGGACAACAGATTTAGCCGTCTTTAGTTGACTGACTGATTAGTTGACTGAGATAAAGCCTCAGTCGATTGACACACTTCAAGTATAATTAATTCATACTTGAAATCAACTCCCTAGACCTAGACTTAACCTTCTAGCTCTTCCTTCAGCCTTGTGCCTCCAGGATCCCATTCGAGTCCGCGACTCCTTCATCCTTGTGCTTGCTTCCAAGAACTTCCCTCGGTTTCGTTATGTCTCGGGTTTCTCTTTTATCAAAGTCCGCTTGGATTTTATGCTTCCAAGATTACATGCTTGGACTTACGCTGCCAAGACTTGTCTTTGGACTTTCTTTGCCAAGGTTCGCTTGGACTTTACGCCGCCAAGACTACATGCTTGGACTTATACTGCCAAGACCTTCCCTTGGACTTCTCTTGCCAAGATCACACTTGGACTTTCCTTTACCAAGTCTTCATACTTGGATTTTCCTATCACTTAACACATTTATGGTTAGATTGCAAATATTGTCTAACTATAAATGATTATCCAAACATCAAAATACATAAATTCTTGGGCCATTTTTGCACCAACAATCTCTCCCTTTTTGATGTTTGGCAATCATTTAAGTTAGGTCTTGAAATATGCACATAATAACAACATCATATATCAAATATGAATTCTAACTTAAAGTCCCCTTATCCCCCTTTGACACACATTAAAAAGAGAGAAGAGAAATAAAAACTAAGTTCATGAGTCAATAAAATTGATTATGCCTTGAACTA